>JAPQWV010002940.1:0-48000 GCA_027422505.1 Craterostigma plantagineum | reverse complement strand
CCTTTAGGTCAATTACGTACCTATATTACAGCTAAAACATTCCTCTCAAATTCAGAATTGAGGCTTTTAGATCACAGAGCAGATTCCTCGCTCTCTTCGGATTCAGATTCAGACTCAGTTGCTGAAATTAAGGAAGCTGATTGGATTTTCCCGGCATGCTCAAGGCGCATTAGAATGACGCCCCTGCAAGATTCCGTAAAATAAAAAGTAAATTAATAGATGGGTCAAACATTAAAGTGCTATAATCGACATGGTTATTGTGTGTTCTCCATCTTATGACTTGGGTAGTTCGGATTTAGGTCTTTTACAAGGCAAGTAATAGTTCGCTTGAAAATTAAATTACCTTGCGGAGCGAGACTGAGCAGAGATGTCTCGTACTTTAATTCTGTTCACTGTTCCACTTTGGCTAACCAATACAACTTGTTCATCACTTTCTCCGTCATCTGTCAGAAAGTTGATATTGATCAATAACTATGAAAACCATGCAATGGTTAATAATAACAAAAGTATGAGATACGAAAAAAAATCACCTCCCACGGAAAAACCCACAACAAAAACAGCAGCAAGACAATCTTCTGCAGCAAACTGAAGTAGAAAAATAGCAAGATTATAACTAGCTATATTGGAAGAAAAATGAATTTCGTAACAGAAATAAAGAAAGCAAGGAACTGGGACTGGTGATCTGTTTAAGAGTTTTGATATTCTGGCGAGAATTGACAACCAACCTTGTAACCTCTAAGACCAACCCTGTTTAGTGATGATGTACGGAAGCTAGCTAAAGGAACTCGCTTCCCATAACCACTCTCAGATATGAATAACAGCCATGGTCCACTGACGCGTCTACACCAAGAGTAATAAATTCAGGAAAGTTTTTTGTAAATTACAAGTGGAATGTCCAAGTTTCATGGTGCACGCATGAAATTGATGATTAAACTGAAAAATTACTTCGTCGATTTTGCTTTTGAGCTTCTCTCCAATTGTTTGGCCAAATGCGCATGAATTATGTCCATGCTAGCCATTTTGTCTCCTAGTTTCAGTTTCATAGCAATCCCACCTCGAGTATTCCTACCAAGTGCTCTAATCTGTGAAGCATATATATTAGCTAACTAGTGTTCAACTGAGTAAGACAACCAAATTGACCAGGTGGGTGTAAAAACAGAAGATCAACTTACATTCTCACAATGGCTAACAATCACCATTCCATTCTGTGAAGCCATGGCAACAAAATCATCATTTGTGCAGCGCCGTACCCACTTCAGTTCATCACCAGGAACCTATCAGCATATAACTAATGATCAGACTTCAATATAATAGCTTGAGGTAAATTCCAAAAAAGAAGCGCGCACGAACCAGTTGAATTGCTATGATGCCGGTTGACCTTATTGAAGAGAAATAGCTCAAAGGAACCTTTTTTATGTACCCCTTCATGGTTAGCATCATAAGATACTGGTCTCCTTCGAATTCTCCAACTGGGATTACTGAAGTAACTCTCTCACCATCAGACAAGGACAAGATCTGGACATGAAACAATTCAAGGTAAATGCAACAGAATTCTAATTAAACTCATAACTTTGTCCAGAGATAGGTCAATACTTGAACAAGAGGTGTGCCAGCTGCAGCCCTGCTACATTCAGGAATTTTATAGGCACGGGAAGAATAAACTATTCCCTTGTCACTGCAATAGAAAAAGGATCACAGTGATGGCATACAATGTATCACCAAGTTGGTTGGTCGAGAGAAAGGTATCATCACAATCCATCACTTAATAGTGTGCAATCAATTAGAAATAGCGCCTAGCAATAACCGGATCTTTCTTAAAACCTCCGCCTTGGTATTATGATTATGTATTTGTTACCCTCACCATTTACAAACAGAACGAGTGAACCATGCAAGTTACTTGTAAGCACGGCAGTCAGTTCGGACATGCCTGGGTGTGCATGTAGCATGAATGAATGATATATACTTTCAAGTCATTTAGTCAAAATTAAAGTTCAGTTACTATATTTAGATTGGGATGGATATAAGAGAATGAGAAACAGACAAATCGCTAAGCAAAGAATGTTTGAGAAAGAAGCTGGTACCTGAAATAGAGGACATAGTCATGGGTGCGGCACACAAGAAAATCAGACATGGTGTCATTGACTCTCAGCTTCCCAACTGATTTCCCTATAGTCCCTCGATTTTGAAGGTTGAAAGTATCAGGCCTCATTCGTTTGAGGTAACCTTTCTCACTAAGCGCCTGAGAAACATAGACAGCCCCATGGAGATTGTGTCATTTATTTTAGTAATCAAGTGGAAAAGGTAATGTACCAGAAGCATATCTTCATTGGGAATGACATCAATGTCTTCAAGTTGGCCACTAGCATTGTCCTCAAGCAGTGAACGCCTCGGAGTAAAAAATTTGTTTTTAATTTCATTTGCTTCTTCTTCCACCAACTACGTGTTAGAGCCAAAATTCAGTATAGTGGGCCATTAAATAATACGACACGGTCAAAAAAGTCCTTCAACGGGAGATCACTAAGACTGGGGCATGGTGTTAGTGTAACAGAGGGGCACGGTCAAGAAAGTCCTTCAACGGGAGATCATTAAGACTGGTTCACGATAGTACATGTATTGCAGCAATAAAATGTGAAAACATATTCTGAGGTCTTCTAAGGTTTTAGGAGGATCCAATGTCATTGTGAAAAGAACGACGCTAATAACGGCGACCGTTGGCAAGTAAAAATGGATAATCAAATTGCAAGTGTAAGCTCATTGTTCATCCCTTCCTACAGATATTATATATAAGAAATGTTGATAGCTATCCACTGTTACCAATTTGAATCTTTTCATTTGATGCTGTGGTTTAACGCATTAAGGAACTCTAGGAATAAAATTAATACGGATATAGCTTATGTGAAGCAATAAGCTCCAGCAGAATACCTCCAATATTAACTTTTTACTCGACAGTAATTCCTGAAGCTTGGAAATTTGTTCCGAAAGAGATTTTCCTTCACTAAGGAATTTGTTTTTCTGAAAGTACAAGATAATCTCCTTCAGACAAGGAATCATGATATAACGTAATATGAACATAAATGTCGCTAGATGCAGAATTACCTCAAGGAATGTTAGCTTTCTGAGGCTTATATCCAATATAGCTTCTGCTTGCTTTTCACTCATGTTGAACTCTTCAGAAGACAAACAAGGATGGAAGATAAAATGATCAGTATATGTCCCAAGCAACATAATCTAAAACAATGATCTCTACTGAGCAAGTAGTGTTATTTTTAACAGGCAGCACTAATTTGAACAAGTTCACTGCAAGGCATTGCCAGTTTACTTCACTGCGACAGGTAATAACCAAGTTGGAATATATCCTGAAGAACTAGCAACGGATTGTAAGACAAAACAAAATGCGTGTATATTATAGCCTGCTGCTTTATGAGAGTATATAAATCAATTTGCTGATTGTATGTGGTCTTGAGTATGGGTGTGCCAAGATTTTTTCAATGCTGACGATGCTTTTTATTTCAAACAAGAAATTCCAATAAATGAAAGCTACAATACATGAAATTGAATCCAAGGTTGAGGTTCGGCCATTCTGCCATTTCCTTTGTAGGAAGCACAGCTACGAAGCAGGAAATGAGAACACTGAACAATTTTGAGGAATCACATCTTACCCTTTCTTAGATTGGTTGTTGCTGCCACGTGACTGGAAGCTTTCCTGATAATGCCAATAACTGCATCCAGGTTGTCAAGACCTGTAATGATGCCCTATGGTACAAGATAGCCTGTCTTAGATATCAGCGTCTATGTTGATAAGGTTATTACATAGCTACTCAAATATATTAACAAGAGAGATTCACGGCAAGCGCATATATGATCCATTACTCAAGAACTCGTGATGAAATAATATAACTTACCTCCACAATGTGATAACGGTCTTGCGCTTGCAAAAGTTTATGTTTAGCACGCCTTTCAACCACGGAGCATCTGAATTCCAAAAATGCCTGCAAAGGTAACTGACAAGTAAGCTAACCCTACAGGACACTGAGGACAGAATCTTTGAACCTTCACAACACCACTTTTTCTATGAGATACAACTAAAAGATTAGTAGCATAATCGACAGGAGAAAACCAAAAATAGAAAAAATGAGCATATGTATAAGTAGTACACGTCATATCGGCAACAAAACATAGTGTACTTATGTACTATTGCTTTGACATGGTTCGTATGAGCAGTCACCTGAAGCAATTCGTTCAGTCCCATCTGTTTTGGTTGACCATTAAGAATCCTGAGAAAAAGTATGCATGAACAGTTAAAAGAGTTAACCAGAATTTGCTCAAAAAGTGCGCTCAGAGAAATATAAAGTGAAAGCACAAGTGCCGCAACTTCCATCATTTGCCCCCAATTAGGACAACTACCACAATAATCAATCACATGACTACTTACTGATTTTCATATAAATCTTGCCTTGTATATTTGAAGCTAGATATACAAGATGTATAATAGTTTTATAATTCGTTACTTACCCCACCATATTGCAACTAAATGTTGACTGCAGTGTTGTTTGACGATACAGATTATTCAGAACGATAGCTGGATCTGACCCCCTCTTAAGCTGGTAAGATTGAAGCAAAGTAAGTTGCAGAGAGAGAAGAAATGTAGAAAGGTTATAAATAGAATCAATGAAAATTCTGTATCTTTAAGCGCAATCTTAATATTGTTAGATAAGACAGAAGGTACCTCAATTACAATGCGCATCCCAGATCGATCGCTCTCATCTCGTATATCACTGATTCCTTCCAAAGCCTAGAGAAATTCATTAAAAACAAACTCATATTGTGAATGAAATAAGGATTTAACAGAAAATTTTGGAGAGAATAATATAGGTAGTGTTATTCTAAGAATTCAATCACAAAAATAGTTAACTTTTTACTACTGTTATAAAACTAGTTCAGTTTTACTTTTAATTATTTTTCATCTTTCACCACAAAACTTCTTTAGATTACAACTTCACACATTCATTACATCGAATAATTATTAATAATTATACTTTGGACACAGTTCTTTTTTAACAATTAAAAGAAGATTGGATTTTTCAGTCACGACCGGATGGGCTTCTCACAGCTACTGCACGAAGCACTTTTTTTATATATTTTGTTGGATAATGCTTATTTGAATATTTTAAGGATTGCTGTTTTTTGGTTACTTTTCAAAGATTATTTCTCAAGCAAAAAAACTAAACCAAAGATCAATTCTCAAGCCAAATAATAATATAATAAAGGATGTTGATGAAAAAGAAAAGATGAAGTCTCCGATCACATTTTATTAATAAAACAATTGTTCAAAATGATTTTTGTTAAAAAAAAGAGTTAATTATGATTCAGCCCCCATTCAAGTTTTAAAATCGAGTTCAGCCCCTGTCAGAAAAACCAATTAGTTTTAAGGACCCGATTTCTGCATACCACTTCATAGATATGCGGTACCACTTCTTTGTTCTGTAGTACCACTTCTTTGTTATGCAGTACCACATAATTGTTCTGCAGTACCAATTAATTATTCTGCATTACCACATAATTGTTCTGCAGTACCAATTAATTGTTCTGCAGTACCACTTCATTTTTCTGCGGTAAAAAATGAAGTGGTACTGCAGACAATTAAGTGGTACTGCAGAACAATTATGTGGTACTGCATAACAAAGAAGTGGTACTGAAGAACAAAGAAGTGGTATCGCAGACCGATGAAGTGGTAGCAGAAATCGAGTCCTTAAAAATAATTGCTTTTTCTGACAGGGGCTGAACTCGATTTTTAAACTTGAATGGGGGCTGAATTGAAAAAGCCCCTAAAAATATTGTTCATAATCATGTTACTAATTTTAGGTAATGAATTGTGAGAACGAAAGTTGTAATTTTAGAAAGTTTTGTGCTAAAAAACGAAAATAACAATAATAATTAAAGTTAAAAACTTAATTAGTTTTGTAACGTCTAACAATGGTAGAAAGTTAACTATTTTTGTAATTGAACTCTTAAAATGACATTATTAATGTTATTCTCTCGAAAATTTTGGCGTTGACACAGCAGTATCGAATGCAGTCACATCTACCTTTTAATTGATCACTTCCATGGGAAGTAATAAATACTTATATTAAACCACAGCACATCTAATTTTTAGTTAGCACAATTTAGGTGGTACCTTAGTTTCCACAAGTTCAGCAATTTTCTCCACGAGAGATGCTTTGTTGGTCTGGTATGGAATCTGTAATCAATTACGTACGATATAATTAACAATAAATTATTTGATCAGTTAACTATGTAGAAATAAATTTAAGTCTGAATAACTAGAAAATTATATTGACATAAGAGGAACCTCTTTTATGATAATTGATGAGCGCTTGTTTCTGGAATCCAGTAACTCTACTTCAGTCTTCCCTCTAATTATCACTCGTCCTCGCCCAGTTCTGTATGCCTCTAGAATACTTGACAGAGTTCACCAGATGTCAGAGATCAAATATTTGATCGCACCACAGGGGAATGAGTTTCAAAGGCTGATGTTAATGTGCAATCTACATCTCAAGCAAAACTCAAAAATGTTACAAGAGATCGTCCACAGGGATCTTCATGGAGCATCATAGCATGGAAATATGTCAACAAAGAAAAAAGAGCTTCGTTGCATCTAATCTCACAGTACACTAATGGAAGAACGTTCGTGTAATTACAATACCGAATAAAATTGAGGATACACTGTACTCATAGAAGAACGCTTCTAAAATTTCAATACTGAATAACATGATAAAGCTAAAATTTACCCAGTGTTTCCCATGATTATTCCTCCAGTTGGGAAGTCAGGTCCAGGCATGTACTCAAGTAGTTCTTGCAACTGTTTTGTACATTGAGAACGAGAAAAGAAAACAAGTTCGTAATCTGGTCCTATCATTAACATTTGCAAATGCATAGGAAGACAGAGGCCACAAATCAATTGATTCCAAAGAAAGCAGACAATAATGCCAAATCTTGTTTAAAATCTCTATTCCTTCAGCAAACACATCACTATACCGTAGCGTCTGGATTGTGAATCAACACAGACAAAGCGTCTACTAACTCCCCCAAATTATGCGGTGGAATATTAGTAGCCATACCAACCTAAGAGCAGAATGGCAGACATCATAAAATGCAGTTAGCAAAGATGTGCATGACAACCATGAGAATAGCAACAAAAACAGTTCTTAATTGAAAGAAAAGCATCAAGGAGATACAGCTATTCCCGAAGCACCATTCAACAATAGGTTTGGAATGCGTGCCGGAAGCAAAGATGGTTCTTTTTGCGAGTTGTCAAAGTTCGGAACAAAATCAACCTGCAACACATGAACTCAAATGGTCGAGACTTAATAGCATAATAGGGTTATTAGCCGCAACGTAAAGTTCAAGAGTGGCTACTGACAGTATCTAGTTCCAGGTCAGCTAATAACATGGCCTCTGCAAGTGCCTGGAGGGAGAAATAGAATGGTCAATCACACATATAAGTATTTACTTATGAGATGAAGCCAAGTACTTACTGGACGGAAGCAATGAATTCACATTAGTATACCTCAAGTCTGCACTCTGTGTAACGCATTGCAGCAGGAGGATCTGCATCGATAGAACCGAAATTTCCATGTCCACGAATTAGTGGACATCGCAAGGAGAAGTCCTGAAATGTACAAATACTAAGTGGTAATGAGAAATTAATCAGAAATCCCCAGAAGAAATGTCAGTTTATTTGGTCGGTTTCAACAAAGGTAAAAAACAACTGGTTTAACACTCCATGGATCAGTTAAGATGATATTTATATTTAGATATATTTATATATAGATATTTATTCATCAAAAAACCATTACAGGATTCCAAACAGGTGATATCACTAGCCAAATTCCAATAGAACAGACAAAACAGCGTCATTTCTTCAAACATTAATTATGTTCTCCTCTCCCTTACTTCTGCAGTGAAAGATACTCCCTCCGTCCCGCTAATTTTATCACATTTTTCCACTTCGGGCGTCCCAATAATTTTATCACATTTCCTTATTTAGCAAAAGAACTATCACAAACAACCAATATAATAATATTATATATTCTTAAAAGACGTGTCAAAATATACACTTTTTTACCTTTTCATTGTACTATATTATTATAATAATGCCACCTTAATATGCGTGATCGGCAACTTATGTGATAAAGTTGCCGGGACGGAGGGAGTAGCTGATAATTATAACACGGAGTGCGTAAGCCCTCTATTGCACCCATGCGGTACTAAATCTTATTACTAATTTGCATTAACATTAGTTACATATTCATACAAAGACTCAAAACAGATACTTACTTGAGCCATTCGAACCAATGAATCATACACGGCAGTGTCTCCGTGCGGATGGAACTTACCAAGAACCTGGAGTTTGAACAGCACAGATGATAAACTTTGGATGCAAATACATTATAAATGTTAATAAAATACAAGCTCCAGAAACGATACTCATAAACTCGGAACACTGGTAGAATCAAACACAAACCTCACCAACTACTCTTGCGCATTTCCTGTAAGGTTTCTTCGAAGAAAGTCCCAATTCATGCATTGCGAATCTGATTCATATATTGTCATAAACAGCAAAAACAATTCAGTCTGCTGTAACATTACATGACCAAAGGAAAAAAAAAAAAAAAAGACTGCAGATCAAGAACTGAAAGGTGAAATAACAGTGTGATTCACAGCAAACCTACAGTACATGGCAAGGAATGCAATACAACGATTAGAAAACACAGTGTTCTTTTCACATATTCCTTTAGTAAAAACAAATCAATTTAAACACATGAACACTAAACATATTGAGAAGCAAGCAAGTGAGAAAATATTTACAATATCCTCCTATGAACAGGCTTGAGCCCGTCTCTAACATCCGGCAAAGCCCGACCCAACAACACAGACATCGCATAAGACATGTACGCCTCAGTTGCCTCCTTGTGAAGCTCGGAAACCAAGATTTTACCGTCTCCTCCACCATTCCCATTCACGGACACGCCCCCATTGCTACCCTCCAGGGCTTGGTCGTCCGTACGCTCGGACGAGGATGCCCGAACACCGTGAAATCTTCTTCTACTAACTAAACGGAGGTTCGATAATCGCCTCCCCAGCAGAAGACGGGTCGGGTCGGTCTGCTTGAGCGCAGGGTGGTAGCGGAATAGCCGAAGGCCGGTGGCTAAGGCCATCACTGACGGTGGTTTTTGCGGAGTTAAGCACTGAATTGTGGAGTGGAATGCGTTCATGCCATTAGGGTTTTAGGGGTTTTGAATGTAAACGGATTGGAATTTGAAATGAAAAAAAGCCCTAGAAAATCGATTTGCGCCTAGCAAGGGGGGAATTTTGACAAAAAGCAACTGAAACCTAAAACAACTAGGTTTAGACCCGTGCGATGCACGGGCTGTTTAGTGATGATACATTAGAAGTAAACTCAGTAAAGACGGTGAAATAAGCATTTTACATTACAAATGATATTGCGTTGTGTTATTTTTGCATGACTGCTATTGAAGCAGTCGTGTAATTAGTCACAGTGGGGCAATCTCTCATTATAAATTTTATTACTGAAATCCATCTCTTTGTGCAATCGTGTAAATAATGCTCTAGCTTTATAGTTAATATATGGCTATGAATTATAATGTTATTTATTTTGTTGGACCGAATGAATTTATATTGGGGTTTTTCGCTCATGGTCGAATAAGGAAAATAAGTCCATTTAGTTTCAGAATAAATATCAACCCAATATTTATTAGATACTTTTGATAATATTTCTTTGTTTGTTGTTATTTAACTAACGTGTTTCACGATGATTGGAGGGTTCAGTCGTCTAGTTTTCAGTAGTGTCCTTTTTAGTCGTATTTTTTTAGCATTGTATTATATAGCGGCTAATAGGAATGTAAGATATAACTAATGCACTTTTCAGTCGTGTATTTTGGAAGAATTCTGTCTCCACTATGAGGAAAAAACTTCCTGACTGGAGATCCAGTCGTGCATTGAATATTTGGCAAAAGTGTACTTTACTGTAAATATGTGGCCGATTTTTTCGGGCGTAATTTTTATGTAGGCCGTCGGTGTAATGCTAATGTGTTTAGGTTTATAAGACTGTGTAAGACTGCAACAATGTAATTCCAAATTTATGAAGGTTAACCTTTGAAACTTAAGTTGCAAAACAGTAAGATTGAAGGCGTAAGACCGATTTATTTATCACGACTACTCATTGAGAAGATGGTAGCCGATCTTGTAAGAAACAAAAGCATCTATACATGCATACTCTATCTGACCGTAGCTAAGAACTCTGCTCTCCCAATTGCTCAAAGTCACGCTTTTTGGCTTACGCATGACCATCCCACAAACGACCCAGGCTAGTTCTTGCAATCCTGGTCCTCGGAAATACCCTGGGGGCCAACGTGCTTTTGCAACAGCTGCCACGTCGACAACATTCCCGTTGTTAAACAACGCATTGTCACGGATTAGTTTCGCCATATCTTCCGGACTGCAACGCCGACAAAGGTGACATTTGGATTTAACATGAAATTCTTGAGTGACTCATTGTTTTCGTCGAGATGAGTTAGCTGAATGATTATGCATTTACGGTCGATGCACAATTGCAGAGTTGCTGTTCTGTGGACTATGTCGCGCGCCCAAACCGGTCTGCACTCTACGTCTAGGCCAACCAGCGTTGGGATGGGAACGTCGACTTGTTGAAGCCATTCCGTTACAGTGATGGAGTCGCTGGTCACTGTTGTTTCGATGGTCACATTGCTGAATTGTACACTAAAGATCCTCGTTGGCATTGTGACTGAGAATCTGGATTCTAAAGGTTTTGTTTTATTTAGCACCTTGGGCTCTTCATCTGTGAAGTTTGCATATTTATAGTCAGGTGCAAAGGAAAGCAAAGAGGCATATAATTTGTACGCGACTTTTGAGCTATAACTATTTAATGTTTATGGAATGGCGAAATTGATACGGGAGGTCCGAATGTTTCTTTTTGAGCTGAATATATGAATGTTCATAATTTGCTTTTGATGAGTAAGAATTTAAATAGTCTTCTCATTTGTTGCTACATAACGTGTTAGGAACATTAAAGTTTGCTAAGAAATACAATAATAATTTTAATTTGCAAATTATGTATGCCGTTTTGAATTTTTGATATTTTGTGCACTTTGTAAAAATAAAATGGTTGCTTCTCAAGACTCTTTGAGGTTCAACATCCGTCTCTATATCTGGGGATAAGTAGGGATTTGCTTTTATTAAATCAATTTCATTTTAACAGTTCGAGTAGTTTTTGTTATACTGTCGTATACAATCCCGTTTTTTATTGATTTAAATGTAAGACTATTTATCCGCTATACTGTTCGGTAATTAATATTATCAATTTCATAAAATAATCGTCATTATTCCGAACGTTGGCTATAACTATCCTACTACTATACGACTCCACAGCATTGTACCCTCATCGATCTTCGAAATTGTCTATCTCCAAGGTATGTTAATGTGGTAATGCAATTATAGTAACTTCAGTAACTCAATATAATAGGAATACGAATGGCTTTGTTTTCATAATTAAAAAACAACGTTTTCATTCTGTTAACCTGCGTATCATTAATGATGATATTCATTAATATCGATTATATATAAGACCGTAATTAAGAAACGCACCAACGTTTGAATTCCGTCAACGATCTCATTTAGTCGCCTGTTTTCAGTCGCTCAAACAGTTTTCATAAACGTATTAATACGATTCCATAAACGACCTCATTCAGTCAACTGTTTTTCAGCCGTGCAAGTATTTGTCAATAAGATTTTCAACAGTCTTGTATTCTCATCGATTTCGAAGCCTTGTCTGTCGCCATGCTATGTTAATGAGGTTAATGCAATTTAGCAACTCTATTACATTTCGAATGCCCAACGATTTGTTGTCATAATTAAAAGCAGTAATTTAAGCAGCAGTGTATTCTTATCCGATTCCAAACATTGACTATAGCTGTGTCATACTAATACGTTTAATGCAATTGTAGAAACTTTAGTCAATTCCTATAATGATGACAATGAAAAGGCAAATCTTTCAACTACAATAGGATAAAATCTAGGCAATGTAGTTGGAACCGGTCTAAAACGTACTGTTTGGCTCCCATTAGACGGCATTCAGTCGTCTGTTTTTCAGACTTGGAAATATTATTGTCAATAGTGTAAATTTATTACGCCCTAGTGTACCCCAGCTGTAACACGTTCCAAGTTGAGTATGTATGAGACCCTATTTAAGAAACAACGATCTCATTCATTAACATGTTTAAAATCGAGTATGTATGAATCCCTATTTAAGAAACAATGATCTCATTCAGTCGCTTGACTAAAGTCGTGCAAAAAGTTTCAATAGTAAATTTACATGACACAATGGATTGCAGTCGCTCATTCATCATTTTTAAAAGGAATCTGAAATCTACTGTAAATATTTGTGAGTTTTGTCAAGTAAAATCTGGTAATGTATTGCAGCCGTTTACGAATTCTGGAAGGGAGGCGGTGATGAATGCAAATTGTCCAATGATTTTGACAGGTTGTTTAAATATTACTCAGTATTGTATATGGATATATTTAGTATAACACATCATCAAATATAGCTTAATAATTCGTTAGCGTCATGAAGTTCATTACAATGAAGAACATTTCATTCCGGCTTAGATAAATATCAGCGAGTAATTTTTTAATGTCTATGACTCCTCTGTGCCGCAGATGGAAGAAATACCAATAATAATCAAAATGAAACCGACCCACGAAATCTGAAATGGTCAAATGACAGAGGAATATAGTTCAGAACATGATTGGCGAAACATTAAAAACATTATCCAACATTACTAAATTCCTAACAGAGGAAGAAGTAGTTTGCTTTCCTCTTTTCTTAAGTTCCTACGGCACCTTGAGGTGGCATTGTTATGATCCACGACGTCCTTGGTAGAATGCTCAGTGATGAAAGGTTGATTTTTTTTTTCTGAGATAATGGAACATCAACCACTGGTTGCCTGGAAGCAGTAAGAATGCACTTCATCTTCTCAAACTGGTTAAGAAATAGTATGAGAAATCAGCAGTGAAATTCAGAGATTTTGATCTTTAAAGAGGGAAAGCATGCTTAGATAAAGAGTACCGCAATAATCTGGCCACGCGCGAATTATAGCTCTTGGAGCAGCGTAAACTTCTCTTCCATTAACACATCAAGCTGTGGAAGGCAGAAAATATTTTTACGCAAATATATGCTGGGTTGGAAATAGATTTGTCGGAAAAAGAATAATATACATTCTTCTGCGATTTGATGTACAAATTTTTGTAGCTTATGTTCTCAGGTTGCATCTCCGAGTCGTCAACTCTGTCAACTATTGATTCCTTTGTAGGTTTCCTGTATTGAACTTTATCTTCGTCCTCAATTGGTTCCTCTAAACTGTAAATAACAAATTCTTCTCCATTGTCCCTGGTGTCGTCAATTTCAGAGGTTTTCACTGAGCATTCTTTTTCCTGTTTGATCCTTTTTATGGGAGTTGCAGATTTGGGACGATTTGATTTTCGAATAAGCACAGTTGAAGTTCCTTGGCCATGATTTGTTGTTGAATCCTACAAAATTCCCAAAATTAGCCATACAGCAGATGGCCGAATCTACTTTACCACTTAATCTTAAACGAATTGAACCCAAAAACAACAATTACACCCAAATGTGCTCTTCGTTGAATGCCCGGAATCTGATTCTGCGGTCACCGTATCCATCGTAGGAGTAGGTGGAAAGGAACTCCAAGGTGAGTTCCTTGTACGCTAGTTCGTCGATGCTGAAGAAATTGGTCCATCCGCTGAGCGACAGGTACTGCGCGACCTGCTGGTCGATGTGGTGCTTCGCCAGCGTGTCGTAATCGATCCGGTCCATGTTGATGAACTCCATTCCCTTCAGCCTGTTGTAGCGTGTAGTCTGAGCCTCGTCAGTGAACTGACCCATGGCCTCTAGTAGTGTCAGCGGGGGCCCGCGTCGCCTTTGACGAACGGGCGAACGCGAGGCGGGGTCATGCGAGGCTGAGGAGCGCCTTTTACCCATAGTACCTGTAAGAAAAGTGTGAGCTCAAGGAAATAACAAGTAAGGGCAGGCAGTTCGACTCGACCAAAATAGCGACAAAGGGATGTAATATTCAAGATTATATAAAAAAGTTCAAAGAGGCATTTTGTCGAACATGTGGCGTGCAACCGAAATCACTCAATCTAAGTTCAAAATTGAACAAATTAAGCATACCCAATTTGCTATTAGCATGTATATCATCATTAGAGAGCAAAGCAAACACGAAATTAGGACCAATTTTGAAAAACCCCAAAATCGAAATTAGGGTTCTTCGTAGACATGTCGAAATTCAACATCAATTCACGTAATTAAGCATGCCCAAAGTGCTCCTAGCATGTATCAATCAATAAAGGAGCAGGAGAAACAACAAATAAGACCCAATTTCGAAAATCCCCAATTTGAGAATTAGGGTTCGTAAAAAATTCGAAAAATTGCAGTTCAAAGTAACGAATTAAGCATGCCCATAATAACTATATCATGTAATAAACAAATAAACATGTTCATATCTAGGGATTCACAAATTCGACGAGGTTTCAAATTTAAAACGAAACAGGGTAAAGAAATTTCATACCTTGGAGTTTTAACGAGATTAGAGACGAATTGTGATGTTTGGGTAGTGATTCGCCGGATTCGGGGAGTGGCGGCGGCGTTAGGTGGTAGGAGGGGGTAGTTTTTGGGTGGTGATGGTGAGGGGAGAAAGAAGGTCGCAAGAGAGAAGAAGAAAGAGGGAGAGAGAGAGAGAAAAATTGGGGTTTTCTTACTTAAAATCGTGTAGGTCACGGCCGTGACCTATAAGGGTCTTGGCCGTGACATGTGACAGCAAGGGTAACTGCCTCCCGTCATGGTCGTGACGGTCACGTCACTGACCGTGACACTGTCGGGAGTTTTTTTAATTAATTTATTTTTAATTAATTTTTTTCTTTTTCTTTTTGTCGTGGGAGTCACGGCCGTGACGGCTTAAGCTGTTGGCCGTGACATGCGGCAGTATATGCCTCTGGGACATGTCACGACCGTGACACTTATGTGTCTGGCCGTGACAATAGGCAGAGGGGTCTCTGGGAAACGTCACGGGCGTTACACTTATGTGTCTGTGGCCGTGACAACGAGCAGAGGGTTCCACTCGCATAGGTCACGGCCATGACGGCTTAAGCCGTTGGCCGTGACACACTCTTTTTTTTTTGGACTTAACTAATGGCTAATACATAAACGAAAATACATGGGTTGCCTCCCAAGAAGCGCTTACTTTACCGTCTTTAGCCGGACGTCTTTTTGTTCGCTCAAGTCTGGAAGTCTAGGTATAGCACTTCCTTTTCGATCACGTCTTCCTCGCCTGCGTGATAATGTTTCAACATGTGGCCGTTCACTTTGAAAGTGCCTTGCTCCATACCTGAAATCTCAATAGCACCATAAGGAAAAATACGGGTAATAGTGAACGGTCCCGACCAACGCGATCTAAGTTTGCCGGGAAAGAGCCTAAGACGAGAGTTAAAAATAAGGACTTGGTCTCCTTCTTGAAACTCTCGTCTCTGCCTAATTTTCCTATCATGGTACGCTTTTGAACGTTCTTTATACATGCGTGCGTTATCATAAGCGGCTAGTCGCTACTCGTCTAACTCATTGATTTGGAGTTGCCGCTTTTCGCTGACGTCTCCTAAATCAAGATTCAATGATTTGATCGCCCAATAGGCCTTATGCTCGATTTCTACGGGGAGGTGGCACGCCTTCCCATAGACTAATCTTTATGGTGTAGTGCCTATGGTGTCTTATATGCAGTTCTATAGGCCCAAAGTGCATCATTCAACTTATTCGCCCACTCCCTGCGGTTCCCTTCTATGGTCTTTTCTAGAATGCATTTCAACTCATGGTTTACTACTTCGACCTGACCGCTAGCTTGGGGGTGGTATGGGGTGGATAGACTGTGTCTGACACCATAACGTTCTAAAGTGCGTGCAAACTGCGTGTTACAGAAATGTGTACCCCTATCGCTAATAATGCACCTAGGCGCCCCAAAACGCGAAAACAATGCTCGAAGAAATCTAATGACTACCCTAGCATCGTTTGTGGGTAAGGCTTGCGCCTCGGCCCACTTGGAAACATAATCGACAGCAATTATGATGTACTTATTATTATATGAGCTAGGAAACGGACCCATGAAATCTATACCCCACACATCAAATATCTCACATACCAAAATGAAATTCTGGGGCATTTCATCGCGCTTAGAAAGATTACCTGCGCGCTGACACTGATCACAAGTGTCAACGTACCTTTGGGCGTCCTTGAAAATCGTGGGCCAGTAGAACCCGCTTTCCAACACCTTCTGAGCGGTTCTGTTGGCTGCGTAGTGTCCTCCGGTTGGTCCGTTGTGGCAATGCCTAAGGATCTGCGTCGTTTCTGGAGCAGCCACGCATCGTCGTATCACCTGGTCTGCACATCTCCTGAAAAGATACAGGTGTTCCCAAAATTAGTACCTCAAATCAGAAAAGAATTTCTTCTTTTGCTGACTGGTGTACTCCTTTGGTAGGACCCTCGCAACAAGATAGACATGACCGCTAGCTTGGGGGTGGTATGGGGTGGATAGACTGTGTCTGACACCATAACGTTCTAAAGTGCGTGCAAACTGCGTGTTACAGAAATGTGTACCCCTATCGCTAATAATGCACCTAGGCGCCCCAAAACGCGAAAACAATGCTCGAAGAAATCTAATGACTACCCTAGCATCGTTTGTGGGTAAGGCTTGCGCCTCGGCCCACTTGGAAACATAATCGACAGCAACTATGATGTACTTATTATTATATGAGCTAGGAAGCGGACCCATGAAATCTATACCCCACACATCAAATATCTCACATACCAAAATGAAATTCTGGGGCATTTCATCGTGCTTAGAAAGATTACCTGCGCGCTGACACTGATCACAAGTGTCAACGTACCTTTGGGCGTCCTTGAAAATCGTGGGCCAGTAGAACCCGCTTTCCAACACCTTCTGAGCGGTTCTGTTGGCTGCGTAGTGTCCTCCGGTTGGTCCGTTGTGGCAATGCCTAAGGATCTGCGTCGTTTCTGGAGCAGCCACGCATCGTCGTATCACCTGGTCTGCATATCTCCTGAAAAGATACAGGTGTTCCCAAAATTAGTACCTCAAATCAGAAAAGAATTTCTTCTTTTGCTGACTGGTGTACTCCTTTGGTAGGACCCTCGCAACAAGATAGTTAGCGTAATCTGCAAACCAGGGGGTGTCGTCACTTACCACCGGTATCGAGTAAAGATGCTCGTCTGGGAACCTATCTTGTATCGGCCTTCCATCCTTGTGGTATATTTCGGACTCCTCCAGTCGAGAGAGGTGATCCGCTGCTAGGTTCTCCGCACCCTTCTTGTCCCGGATCTCTATGTCGAACTCTTGCAGTAGTAGGATCCATCTGATCAGCCGTGGCTTGGCATCAGACTTTGCTAACAAGTACTTAAGAGCAGAATGGTCAGTAAAAACGATAACTTTGGATAGGATAAGATATGATCTAAACTTGTCAAAGGCAAACACGACGGCCAACAGCTCATTTTCGGTGGTCGTGTAATTGGCCTGGGCTGCGTCTAACGTCTTACTCGCGTAGTAGATCGGCCTGAAATGGTTGTCCTTACGCTGCCCTAGCACGGCCCCAACTGCACAGTCACTAGCATCGCACATTAGTTCAAAGGGCAACACCCAGTCGGGGGCGACCATAATAGGTGCTGCGATAAGACGCTCCTTAAGTAAATTAAATGCATGCAAGCACTCGTCATTAAAATCAAATGGGGCTCCTTTTCAAGTAATCTAGAAATGGGTCGAGCGATCTTAGAAAAATCCTTAATGAATCTACGATAAAAAAAATCCAGCATGTCCTAGAAAACTCCTAATTGACTTCACGTTCGAGGGGACGGGCAGCTTTTCTATCGTTTCCAACTTAGCTCGGTCCACTTCGATTCCTTTAGAGGAAATCTTATGGCCCAGAACTATACCCTCTCGAACCATAAAGTGGCACTTTTCCCAATTAAGTGCCAAGTTCGTTTCCTCGCATCGTGCGAGTACGAGCTTCAGGTTAGACAAACATACATCGAACGACGACCCGAAAATATAAAAATCGTCCATAAATACCTCCATTACCTCACCTACCAGTTCGTCGAATATGGCCATCATGCACCGCTGGAAGGTGGTTGGGGCATTGCAGAGACCGAATGGCATCCTTCGGTACGCGAACGTCCCGAACGGGCACGTGAACATGGTCTTCTCCTGGTCCTTGGGTGCTATGGGGATCTGTAGATAACCTGACAAACCATCAAGAAAACAATAAAATGAGTGACCGGCTAACTTTTCTAACATCTGATCAATAAACGATAAAGGAAAGTGATCCTTTCGCGTGGCGTCGTTCAACTTCCTGTAGTCGATACAGACGCGCCACCCAGTCACTGTCCTTATCGGAATCAGCTCGTTCTTGTCGTTGGTGACGACCGTCATGCCTCCCTTATTTGGGACCACTTGGACCGGGCTGACCCACGCGCTGTCTGAAATGGGATAAATCATCCCCGCGTCTAGCAACTTGATCACCTCCTTCTTGACAACGTCTTTCATGTTGGGATTGAGGCGTCCTTGACGTTGAGCGACCGGTTTGAAATTGTCCTCCATGATGATCTTGTGCGTGCAGTAGCTCGGGTTGATACCCCTTATGTCGGATATCTTCCACGTCAAAGCCTTCTTGTGCGCCTTCATCACGTCTAGTAGCTGATCCTTCTGTCCGCCGTCGAGGCTCAACGAGATGATGACTGGCAGCCCTCCATTGCTGCTAAGAAACACGTATTCGAGGTGGTCGGGCAGCGGCTTCAACTCTAGGACTGATGGCTCCTCGACCGAGCTCTTTTCCTTGTCCTCTTCGCTGCTCTCATCGATGGCTATGATGGGCTCGTCGACTTCCTCCCCACACTCGTCGACTGCAATAATCATTCTGGTGTCCTCCTCGCTCAAAACCTGTGATAGACCTTGCACGGAAAAGAGAAAGTCGTGCTCAAAAGCATCTAAGTAGTAACACTTATCGTCATGCTCATCACTTTTTTTCATCGAATCTGCCATACTAAATGTGACTTTTTCTCCATCTACTGTCAAAGTCAATGTACCATTCCTAACATCTATCATGGTTTCTCCTGTGGCTAAGAACGGTCTACCTAATATCAACGGGACATTATCATCCTCCTCCATGTCTAAAATAACGAAATCAGTAGGAATTACGAACTTATCTACTTTAACTAAAACGTCCTCGATAACACCGCGGGGATACTTCAATGATCTATCGGCTAACTGCAAGCTCATCCTAGTGGGTCGTGGCTCACCTGATCCTAAGCACTTAAACATGGAATACGGCATTAAATTAATGCTAGCACCTAGGTCAGCTAACGCACGCTCAACAACTAAATCTCCTATAAGACAGGGAATATTAAACCTCCCTGGGTCCTTAAGCTTCTTAGGGATCTTGCTTTGGAGTATTGCCGAGCACTCCCCTCGCAGGCATACGGTGGAGACGTGTTCGAGCTTCCTTCTGTTCGTCAGCAGGTCCTTCAAGAACTTGGCGAAGCTGGGCATCTACGTAATAGCTTCAACAAAAGGTAAGTTAATATGTAATTCCTTACACATACCCATAAATTTACCGAACTGTGCCTCGTCCTTGTCCTTCTTCAGTCGAGCCGGGTAAGGAATCTTCGGCTGGTATGGCTTCACCGGTGGCCGCTCGATCTCCTTCACCTTTTCCTTCTCGGGCTCGACCTTCTCCTTCTCGGCGTCGGTCTTCTCGACATCGTCGCCTCTGATCTCCTCCACTTCGGGCTCATCGTGGCTCTCGAGTTGGTGTTCTCCTTGGCCTTCTTCTTGGCGGGCACTTCTTGCAGTTCTCGGCCATTCCTCAGCGTCACCGCCTTGCAGTACTCCTTTGGATTCGGCTCGGTGTAGCTTGGGAGTGAGCCCTGAGTACGCCCCGCCAATTGCTTCGCCATCTGTCCCACCTGTTGCTCCAGCTTCTTGAGTGAGGCGTCCGTGTTCTGGGCACGCACGTCGTTTGCCTCCATGTACTCCTCCATCTTAGTCATTCGGCTCTCGTGGGTTGCGGTGGTGCTGCTAAAATTCGTGAGGAGCGCCTTCATCATATCCTTCATCTCCTTCATGTCGTCGGATCCTCACGTGGGCGGTACTGGTGTGGCGCCCCGTTTTGGAAACCGGATGGCCTAGGCTGAAATCCAAGCGGTCCTTGCCCCTGGTGGTTCTGATTCCCATACGCCAGATTGGGGTGCGCTCGGGGTTGGAAGCTTCACTGGCCACCTTGGTAATTGCCCATATAGTCTACGTGCTCTAGCGATTGCCCAAGTTGGCATTCAGCTGTTTCGTGGGCTGCGCCACAGATTCCGCACAATGGCATGTATGACGTGTGCTGCGTCGGTGCGGTGGTTGTCACGACGTTCACGGGATGAGTCTGTCCGGACTTCGGGAGTAGTGCGTCGATGACTGTCTGCAACTGAGAGTTCGTCACAGCGATCTGTTGCTGAAGCGCCTCGAATTTGGCATTCGTGGTCGTCTCCTCGCTCACTCCAAATACGCCTGTTGTCTTCATCCTGGTATTGCCCCTCATGAAGCTATTCCTCGAGTAGTCCTCAATCAGATTCCACGGGTCGATGGCATTGAGCTTCACGAGTCCTCCTCCTGCAGCTCCGTCTAACATATGGACAGTCTGGTCATTGAGCCCCTCATGAAATTGGTTGATCTGGGCTGCCTTCGACATCCCGTGCTGAGGGCACCTATTCAGTAACGCCTTGTATCGCTCCCAAACCTCGTAGATGTTTTCTGAATCCTTCTAATGAAACAAGAAAATCTCCATTTTTAGTCTGAGCACCTTCAACAGTGGAAAGTAGTGGTTGATGAAGGCGGCTCGCATCTCCTCCGAGGTAGTGATCGATCTGGGCGGCAACATATCTAACCAGTCCTTCGCCCTGAACTTGAGCGAGAACGGGAATAAGCATCAGCTTGATCGCATCGCCTGAGACCCCGTTGATTTTGATGGTATCGGTCACCGTCAGGAACGCCTTCAGATGGGAGTAAGGGTCATCGTCGGGGTTACCCTCAAACTGGGCCGTCTGGAATATCATCTGAAGCCAAGAGTGCTTCAGCTCAAAGTTGTTGTTCTCGATCGGCGGGATGACAATCGCCGACTCCGTACCGCCTAGTGCGGCATTCTTGAGGAGGTCCTAAAGTGATGGATCCTCCTCATGGACGGGCACTCTATGGTCCGCCATGTCTACTTCTGTGTAGGGACTTTCTACGACTGCCTCTACACGTGAGTGTTGGGTCGATTCCTGTGAACTATCCTCCGAATAGCTAACTAAATGGTCCTGAGAGCTAGTGGAAGCTCCTTCGGTGTCGTACTTGAGTTTCCTTCGTAACTTCCGCTCGAAATCTGGGTCTGCGTCATCAATGGGACCTGTTGGATGGCTTCGGGTCATTCACTGCTGAATCGTACCTTCAAAAAGTGCGAACAAAAATTAGCAACAAAATAATAAATATGTTGAACAGATTACGAGACTAATAGTGACGTAGGAAAAAGAATAACGGAAATAACACAAGTAACGCAAATAGAAACGATAAAACTCAACTAAGAAAAAGTCAAATAAAGTGGCTAAAGTACCGAACTACGGTGTCCTAATATCAATTTATTCCCCGGCAACGGCGCCAAAAACTTGATCGACACGTGGTGTAATGTGCAAGTGCGACAAGTGATAAAATAAAACGTATACCTAATTACTATCACCGACGTGCGATAGGTAGTGGACCTATCGTTTGTAGTGCAGTAAAGTGAGTAAACGAGTATCGAACACGGGGAATAAACTAAGTACTAGTATTAACCTATCGACTCGATATCTAGCCTAAACAAAATAAGCAGATTTTTATATGGACTATCCTAACAGATTACTCCTAAGTCAACTAGAGATCGACAGAACACGCCTAAAACTGGTAAGAAGCTTTCAAATAATAAAGATGTACTCGGGATTCGAATCCCGCTAGGTATATTGCTTAAGACAGTAAATTATCGTTCCTACGTGATTCTGACTAGATCGCAGTAATTTCCTACCCGCTAATGGATTTGCTGTTGTCCTAAACGCTCGCGGGGATCTAAAGTTCAGTAATTACTAATGGAAAGGATCGAGTATTTGCTTTCGCCCTATACTCGAATCCTATCTTCTACGAACGGCCTAATCGTTGTTTAGCTGTCGCCCTAAACGATTTTCCACACGATCACTTTAACATAGACATATTAAAGTGACGAAACAATTTCATAGATAGATAAATAGTCATAAACACGAGTCACGATAACATATGTCTTAATTACAAAATAACCTAGCGTTTATCTAATCCCAAACACATAGGGAATTTAGCTACTCATACTAGACGAGAAAACAACGAAAGAAATAGAGAACAGAGAAGGAAGACTCATGATCTTGAATACTGGCGAATTTAGTGTGATGAATCTTCGTTCTTTGATCAATTGGGCGTGATTACGTCGTTGATCCGTCTCTTGCACTCCGGGGCGTAATTCGGCGTTCTTTTGGCTCTTCTTTCGTCTCTGGAGAATTTAGGGTTTATCTGGTGAGAATCCCCTTTTTTTGAGTCGAATTTGGGCTTTTATAGGAATTTTCGTAACGGTCACGGCCTGGGACATGGGCCGTCATGGCCGTGACCATCACCGACTCAACTCGCTCAACTCTCTGCCAAGTGTCACGGCCAAGTGCAATGGGTGTCACGACCGTGACCATCTTCGATCCAACTCTCTGCCAAGTGTCACTGCCAAGTGCAATGGGTGTCACGGCCGTGACCATCAGCCCCTACCCCTTGTCACGACCGCGTGCACTAGGTGTCACGGCCGTGACCTTCGCCAGTTTTCACTTTCTTCACGCCGTTTTGCCCCGTTTTCGCTCCTTTTCGCCCGAAACTCGTCCTAAGCTCCTTCAATATAAAAATAAGTGTAAATATGACGAATAAACGCATAAAATGATTGCTAGAGCTCTGTTATATCCCAATTCAATACTACGATAAATGCATTGAAATACGTTTATCAAAGGTTCACGTAGACTACTATAGTGTTGTCGTCGGTCATTGACATCCTTGAGAATAAGCCATCGGCCGTACGACCCATGAGTCAGTGTCCATGAAACGATTCAATCCTTGATTCGATTCTAATCACAAGTCATGACCTCTGCTTCCAAGCGGGATATCGACACACGATAGGTCATCGACAAATAAGCCTTGATCGGTTATACATCACCCAACTAGAGCCTTAGGCTTACGGACTTTTAATGTTCGAGGCTAAGAGTCCACCCATGCCTTCCTCTCTCGTGCCCATCGGGAACAGTGACTCAACTCGACA
This sequence comes from Craterostigma plantagineum, assembly GCA_027422505.1. NCBI lineage: Eukaryota > Viridiplantae > Streptophyta > Magnoliopsida > Lamiales > Linderniaceae > Craterostigma > Craterostigma plantagineum. Next base: position 24,462 of record JAPQWV010002940.1, on the reverse strand, counting down.
CATTTGAATTTGTTCATTTATTGCTTTACCGGATGCTAAGTAAAGAACTCTTATATCCAATAAACGAACAATGCCTTTCAATAAACACACGAAAATCTTATTACACGAAAGGTCGATGATAAATAGCTAATGCCTTATACAATCTAATCCTCGTATAGCAAAATTAAAATATTGGTTCGTATTGTCGCATCCCTTGGTACGAGAGATAAATACGCATGTGATTAACACATGTTACTTAATTTCAATTATCTCTATTAATATTGTATTTCTTTTGGTAATGTATAGGCATCCTATATATAATCCACGCCTTAACTTTTTTCGTGATGAGGTATTGCGAATTTCCAATATTTTATAATTGCAAACATAAATAGAAGAAGAGCTAACTGCTTGCTATAAAGAGCATGCTGAAGTTTATACAAATTTGCAGTCTTTGACCTAATAGTTGTATTTCATCACTTAGGTCATGAGTTCAAACCATGAACATCCTAAAATGTTTAGAGAATAATCTCATCCATAGAGTTTGTTTGGCAAACTCTTAGCTGGTTGGGTGAGAACACATCAAAATAAAAAAAGCAGTTAATCCATAATACTCAGTATTATCGGCCAATCTTGAAGTACATCGACTTAAAAATGAGAATCTTAACTCAATAAATCCTGTAAAAATGCGTCGAAACCCAATTTCTAGTATACGAGGTAGTTTTTAGTCATATGCGACTAAAACCTATAACTAGTTGAATGTTAAGTGACTCGTCTTCTGAAGAATCACCAGCGTTTATTGAAGAGAAAAATAAGCTGAGGTCGAGATCGTAAAGAAGAAGTGGAAACTGAGTTGGGACTATAACAAGGCAAAATGATAATTTATATCATAAGGCTTGTCAAGCCTTTACTATTTATCGTACAATGAATCAAGATGCATCGCATCGAATCATATTATTTGCTAGGTTTTTTCACCGCATTGTTCAAACTGCTCGATAAGCATTATATTAATAGAATACTCCATGTGTTCCTAAGTACATACCTTTAAGAAATACATACTGATAGGGGTGAACTTTAGCCTAGCATTCCTCCTTACCAGGACACCTGAAGATAGTGACTTTTGGGACATATGTCCAAAGGGGCAGTACACGTGGGGACCTGTGACCCTGTACGGAAAAGGTGAAGTGGGTCCCAGCAGCAAAGCAACTTGAGCGGGAAATATTGGATAAGGGCCGACCAGGGAACACGTGGCATTTTGTGATTGGATGACATTATAAATAGAGGAGGCACGCGTCAGTCTGACAACAGTACGATCGCAGGTGCTGTCTCCTCCCAGGATGTACTGCCTGTCGCTGTCAAGTGGTCCTGGGAGTATGCCAGCTCGGCAAACAAAGGGAATTTGGGTATATGTGAATAGAGAGAGACGAGATCAAGGCAAGAATCATCATAACACCAAGACACTTAGATATTTTCTACATTATTCATCTTCTTCATCCATTCTTTCACCATGAAAGCACTGTAACGAGCGAAGTGAGTCTGTGTGTGTATTTCGTGACTGTGACTAGTGGATACTGTTTCCGGCGGCCCGTGGATGTAGGACACCTGTCCGAACCACGTTAAATCCTTGTCTCTCTCATTCCTTTCCTTCATAGCACTAAAGTATAAACCCTAAAACACTCCAAGAACATCAAGGCCCAGTCCGTCTTACCCATCACCGCCTTTCCCGAACCAAATATCGTTGATCGGGGTCATACCCGCATCAAATGGCGCCGTCTGTGGGAAAGATGGCTTGAGACGTGAGTGCGCTGGGTAGTAACGGCAAGGAAGGCAGACTGTTTCTGGGTCTGCTTGAAGATAGGTCGAGGAAGGCAAGCTGAGATCGTGTTATCTGAAGAAACGTGAGAGGGACAGTGGAAGGTTGTCGTTGCTAGAAGAGTAGCAGATCTTAGAGACGAATAAACGTTAACCACGATGGAGGAACAGCCGTCATTGGCACAAAACTTGCAAGGACGGTTTGAGGAAGCTGCGGGGAAATCGGGGGAAAGTCCTACGCCGGCTCCAACGCTGGCTTCACCAATCGAGGCCCCAGTGGTTACACCGCTGCCCACCTTTGCGGGACCATCTGGAGCCATACCGCCTCAAACCCCTGTGACCATGACGGTGGAACAGCTAGATCTGTTGGTGAAGAATGCAGTGGACGCGGCCATAGCCGCTAAGAAGGCAAGGAGCAAGGGCAAACGGAAGCAGCCCTTCTCCGTTCAGGTCAGAACCTCAGAGGGCCATGTCTCAGAGTGGGAAGAAACCGTAGGAGAAAACATGGTGGCTGGGGAAGAAGCCTTGCGTCGCCCGCCAGACAGAGACTCGCCGAGAAGAGAGGCTACCCAGGAAGAGAGAGATGTGGGGCCACAGGCCCCAACGCATCGGCGAGGGGGACCTTCTAGAGGAGTTCATGAAGGACCGGTGAATCCAAGGAACGCCGTGCCTCCGATGACCATGGCCAGTGGACACATGGTGGAAGGAGAGGAGAAGGCTGGGGAACACCAAGCGGAAGTTAGAAGCTACGGCATGCGCGGTCGAGAAGGAGGCGTTAGTTCCCAGGGACAGGAGCTTAGGAGGCAAGTGTCGGACCTCAGGAAAGTACTAGATGAGATCCGAAACAAAACAACCAGACCCCATCTGCGAGGGCTATATCAGGCCGGTACGCCTTTGGCCAAAGGGTTGTTGGAAGGGGAAGTTGCGCTCAACTTTAAACAGTTGCCATATGAGTATGATGGTACCACTGACCCGGAGGAACACGTGCTACGTTTCAAGAATACCATCCTACTGCACAACTTCTCGGAGGGAGTGAAATGCAGAGTCTTCCTGACAACTCTGGTGAGGGCTGCTCAACAGTGGTTCAGCCAGCTCGAACCAGAGGTTATCCACTCGTTTGAGGAGTTCCAGGAGATGTTCATCAACCAGTTTGCTAGCGCTAGGAAGCCACCTAAGTCGGACATGTCTTTGTTTCAAATCAAGCAGCGACCGGACGAGAGCCTTAGATCTTACATCAGAAGATTTAATGTGGCAGCCTTGGAGGTACCCTCTGCCACCACCTCTGTTAAAATTAACGCTTTGGTTCATGGTTTGCAGGTTGGCGACTTCTTCGCATCGCTCTCTAAAAAGCCCCCACAAACGTTTGAGGAACTGTTGGGCAGAGCGGATAAGTACATAAACCTGGAGGAAAGCAGGCTGGCGAAAATCCGAGAAGGAACGTCCAGAGTGATGCCTAAGAAAGAAGTACAGAGCCACAATAGGAGCAGGGCAAATGTCCGGGTCACTCACCCTCCAGCGATCAGAAGGCCTATGGCGGGTGGTGCGAACAGATTCCCTCCTAGGTATCAGAAATACACTCCTCTGCGAGCGAACCTGGAAGAAGTCCTGGCTGTGGCATCGAGACACCCAGACATGCGGTATCCTCGAGCCAACCCGCGCGGACACCCAAAGCCCACGTCGGGGCCCTTCTGCCGCTACCATAATGAATATGGGCATCATACCGACAACTGCACGCATCTGAAGAATGAAATAGAAAGGTTGATTAAGGCAGGGCATCTCAAGGAGTTTATATATCGAGATAGAGGATCGGTCCCGCCAACACAGCCTCGGGAGAGGGAAGGTCCGCTACCCGACAAGGGAAAACAACCTATGATGGAACCCAACAGGCCGGGACCTAGCCAGCCGAGAGCTCATATCCTCATCATAGTGGGAGGCCCAGATGGCGGGGACTCACACAGAGCGCGGAAGTCGTATGCTAGAATGAGAGATAGAGGAAAGGCCCAGACAGAGGGCAGCTTGGTGGGACAGATGGAGACCACAGGGAACATACAGTTTGGAGCACAGGATGAGGTCGATGTCGTTCGGCCCCATAACGATGCTCTCGTGATTACCACGGACGTAGCGGGATATAACGTGTCACGAGTGTTCATAGATGGGGGTAGTTCAGCAGATATCCTATTCTTAGACTGCTTCAAGCAGATGAAGTTGGGGACGGAGCTGAAACCGGTGGCCACTTCCTTATACGGATTCGGTGGAGCTGGTATACAGCCGTTAGGCCAAGTTACACTTCCCGTGGGACTAGGAGAAGCCCCTAGGCGGGTGGTACGGATGGTTAACTTCCTGGTTGTCGATGCTACTTCTTCATATAATATCATATTGGGGCGGCCAGCCATAAATGGATTCAGGGCAGTACCTTCGACGTACCACTTGAAGATCAAATTCCCAGTAGGAGACCAGGTGGGGGAAGTCTCAGGAGACCAGGTTAGCTCTCGTCGTTGTTATGCCAATGAGGTTAAGGTTGTGACAGGAGGAAAGGAGAAAGATGGAGGTGAGGCCAAACAAGCAAAACGAACGAAGTTAGAGCAGGAAGACGGGGAGCCTACGAGGTTGCAGCCCCAACCTGATGAAGAACTGCTGACAGTGGAACTTTACCCAGGAAGGGAGGGTTTCACCACTCAGGTGGGAACGAAGATGGATAAGGAGATTGCATCGCAGCTGGTCGAATGCCTTAGGAGGAATGCCGACCTCTTCGCCTTTTCGCCAGCAGACATGACCGGGGTGGACCCGAGGATAGCCATGCACCACCTGAACATAATCCCGGGTAGCCACCCGGTGAAACAGAGACTCCGACAGTTCGGTGCCGAAAGGGACCAAGACATTAGGACGGAAGTGGAGAAGCTACTTAAAGCCGGACACGTCAAAGAGGTACAGTTTCCCACCTGGTTGGCCAATGTCGTCATGGTCAAAAAAGGAAATGGGTCCTGGAGGATGTGTGTAGACTTCCGGGACCTCAACAAAGCTTGTCCTAAGGATCACTATCCTTTACCAAGGATAGATCAGCTGGTAGATTCCACCTCTGGATGTGAAATGTTAAGCATGATGGACGCGTATCAGGGGTATCACCAGATTAAGCTGAACCCGGAGGATGTGGATAAAGTTTGCTTTGTCACGGCAGGCGGCACGTATGGTTATGTCCGGATGCCCTTTGGACTCAAGAACGCAGGAGCTACCTACCAGCGGATGGTTGATACGGTGTTTAAGAGCCAGTTGGGTCGCAACATGGAGGTATACGTGGATGACATGTTAGTTAAATCAACTTGGGCCAAGGATCATGTAGCGGACTTAGAAGAAGCCTTCCAGACCATCCGGACCTGTGGAATGAAACTGAACCCTGCGAAGTGTACCTTTGGGGTGCAGTCGGGAAGTTCCTGGGGTATATGGTAACCAAGAGGGGGATCGAGGTGAACCCCAATAAGGTGAAGGCCATACTGGAAATGCAGCCGCCGCGGAACATCAAGGAGGTTCAACGCTTAACGGGAAGGTTGGCGGCACTCAGCAGATTCATCGCCAAGTCCGCAGATAAAAGCCTACCCTTCTTCAGAATACTCCGAAAAGGATGCCTGTTCGAATGGACAGAAGAATGCCAGTCGGCATTCGAGGGGCTAAGAAATTACTTGCACAACATGCCGCTATTGACCAAGCCCTTGCCTGGAGATGAACTAATCTTGTATTTTTCTACAGGAGAGCAGGCCGTGAGTTCGGTTCTCCTGAAAGAGGAGGGTGACACCCAGAAGCCGGTGTACTTCGTGAGTAAAACAATGCAGGGAGCCGAAAGCAGGTACTCCGAGATCGAGAAGGCCGCCTTGGCAGTAATGGTATCGGTTCGGAGGCTGCGCCCCTATTTCCTATCTCATAAAGTACGGGTACGTACCAATTTATTATTGAAACAAACCCTGAGTAGGCCAGACCTTTCTGGAAGAATGGTCAAGTGGGCAGTTGAGTTGGGCGAATACGATGTTGAGTTCGAAAGGCGACCCGCCATTAAGGGACAGGCCTTGTCGGACTTTCTGTTAGAATCTACCCGAGGAGAGGTGTCACCAAGTTGGAAAGCTTATGTGGATGGCTCATCCACAGCAACTGGGGCCGGGGCAGGAGTCCTCATCATTACGCCCGAAGGGGACGAACTACAATTCGCGGTGACATTTGACTTTCCAGCGTCTAATAATGAGGCTGAGTATGAGGCCCTGGTGAAAGGGATGGAGATCCTTAACAATCTGGGAGCTACCGCAGTAGTCATATATTCGGATTCCCAGCTGGTAACTCAGCAAGTCCAAGGGAACTACGAGGCTAAGAATGAGAAAATGGTGAGGTACGCTGAGCGAGTGGGAAAGCTAAAAGCCTCTTTCGACAGCTTCGAGATACGGCAGATCCCCCGAGAGGAGAACGGACGGGCGGATTCCTTGGCAAAGTTGGCTAGCGCCGCAATCCCTGAGGGGACCCGAAAGGTGACGATGCTGACAGCTAGCCGAGAGGACCGGATGGAGCAGGTGGGATGTATAGGAGAGGAAGAAGATTGGAGGGCTCCTATCCTGGAAGCCTTGCGTGATCCTACACACAAGGACGCAGGTAAGTTTCGGCAAAAGTTCTGCCTCATCGGAGGGGAGTTATACAAAAGGACTTTTGTACATCCCTACGCTCGATGCCTGTCCAAAAAGGAAGGGATGTCGGTGTTGGAAGAGGTGCATGAAGGGTGTGCTGGCGACCATGCCGGGTACAAGGCGGTAGCTCGAAGAGTGGTCCGGGCCGGGTACTTCTGGCCGACCCTATTGAGGGATGCTAAGGAGCTGGTCAGACGATGCGAAAGCTGCCAGAAACACGGCCCAAGGATCCACGTACCGGCGGAAGAACTGGGGTTGATGCATTCCCCTTGCCCATTCGACAAATGGGGAATAGACATAGTCGGGCCTATGCCGGTCGCCAAGGCTCAGAAAAAGTTCATCATAGTAGCCGTCGACTATTTCAGCAAATGGGTAGAAGCTAAGGCAGTGGCCAAGATCGATGAAGCTAACGTGATAGATTTCTTGTGGCATAACATTTGTTGTAGGTTTGGAGCCCCTCGAATCCTGATCTCCGATAATGGCACGCAGTTCTGTGGAGCCCGAGTCCGTGAGTTCTGCACGGGGATGAAGATACAGCAGAGGTTCGTCTCAGTAGGACACCCTCAAGCTAATGGACAAGTGGAGGTCACCAATCGCACCATCCTCCACGGGATCAAGGCCAGATTGGACCAGGAGGGTGGTAAATGGTTAGAATCCCTCGACCCCGTGTTATGGGCATATCGCGTCACTCCGCGAGAAGCTACGGACGAAACACCTTTCCAGTTAGTCTATGGATCCGCCGCCCTGATACCCGTGGAGATAGGGATGGAGACGCATAGGGTCATCCACTATGAAGAGGAGCAGAACGCACGGCTCCGAAGAGAAGATCTGGACTTAATAGGGGAAATCAGGGAACTAGCCTTGATAAGGATGGAAAAATACAAGAGTCGAGTAAAAGCGGCTTACGACCGGAGAGTAAGGCCTCGACAATTCCAAGTGGGAGACTTGATCTTGAGGAGAGCCGATGTACTTAAGCCGCTGAAGAAGATAGACTCGACATGGGAGGGTCCTTATAAAGTGGCCCGCGTTTTGGGAGGCGGCGCATACGAATTGGAGGATGAGGATGGGCGCAGAATACCCCGCCCATGGAACATCTCAAAACTCAAGAGGTATTATGCTTAGTAAGGGGTCGGAAGGTTGTATATAAATCAAACAGGAAGGTGTACTCTTTTTCCTTCGCCAAGGTTTTATCCCAAGGGGGTTTTACTTGGCAAGGTTTTAACGAGGCACCATCCATTGAATGAAATGGTTTTTCAGAAACTCGTGTCTCGATGGCCCCTCTACCAAAATTGATAACCACGAATCCTGTCTACGGACAACCCTGGATTCCCTAATGGCCCAGAGGTGGCCGCGCAGATCGCGCACCCATAGCCCAGATGTGGCTGGCCCAGAGGTGGCCGCGCAGATTGCGCACCTATAGCCCAGATGTGGCTGGCCCAGAAGTGGCCGCGCAGATGGCGCACCCATAGCCCAGATGTGGCTGGCCCAGAAGTGGCCGCGCAGATTGCGCACCTATAGCCCAGATGTGGCTGGCCCAGAGGTGGCCGCGCAGATTGCGCACCTATAGCCCAGATGTGGCTGGCCCAGAAGTGGCCGCGCAGATGGCGCACCTATAGCCCAGATGTGGCTGGCCCAGAGGTGGCCGCGCAGATTGCGCACCTATAGCCCAGATGTGGCTGGCCCAGAAGTGGCCGCGCAGATGGCGCACCCATAGCCCAGATGTGGCTGGTCCAGAAGTGGCCGCGCAGATTGCGCACCTATAGCCCAGATGTGGCTGGCCCAGAGGTGGCCGCGCAGATTGCGCACCTATAGCCCAGATGTGGCTGGCCCAGAAGTGGCCGCGCAGATGGCGCACCCATAGCCCAGATGTGGCTGGCCCAGAAGTGGCCGCGCAGATGGCGCACCCATAGCCCAGATGTGGCTGGCCCAGAGGTGGCCGCGCAGATTGCGCACCTATAGCCCAGATGTGGCTGGCCCAGAAGTGGCCGCGCAGATGGCGCACCCATAGCCCAGATGTGGCTGGCCCAGACGTGGCCGCGCAGATTGCGCACCTTTAACCCAGATGGGGCTAGCCCAGACGCGGCCGTAAAGATGCATACTCATGAGCACTAGATGCAGTTATGCAGGTGACTTCTATACGGGTTCACCAATACCTAACGAACTTGGCAAGAAAGTCGAACAAGGCCAGCGTTTGAGGTACCATTAAATCCCCAGGTACGCGTTTCTGTTGGTTAATATTTCCCTGAGGAGGAATTTCGAGACGAGCACAGCCTGATGGAATAATAATGGGGAAGAATAAGGCTGGTTAGTCGAAAGGAACGCTCTCGGTGTACTTCGAATACGCTGACAGACTTCAGCACTATTCGAAGTAGGGGGAGTAGAGAGTGGTAGTAATGCAGAACCTCAGCGTAAATGGCCCAAAGTATTTAAACCTGGATGCAATTAAGTTGGGAGGCAAGCGAGAAAGGAAGGAAAATACGCCACAACACTACGCATACGGAAAAAGGAACAGCAACAAGTGTTCAGAAGAACAGCAACAAGTGTTCAAAACAGGAAAATAACAAAAGAGGTCCGAAAAAGGAAAAAACAACATTGATTGTTCGAAAAACAGAGTAGTAAGCTAAGAAGGTGGGGCACCAGAACCGGCCGTGGAGTCGGGGACCTCTGAAGTAGCAGATGACTCAAGCTGCTCTAATTCGGAGAGCTGACCCAGAAGGACCTCAGGCGAGACCTCCAGCAAAGTGGGGGAGCAGTGAGGCACCCTGGCAGACCAGAAGCCCGGATTAGGTGGCGCTTCCGGATTTCCCTTAAAAGTTGGAGGGGCACTCATAGCTTCCATCGCTGCGTCCAGAGTAGAGGTGGGCTCGCGTCCGGCAGCAAAACCTCCCAAGAAGTAGTGCTGCATGAAAGGTGCGAAGTCCACCAGAGAGAGGGTGTCACACAGATAGCCCTCATGCCAGCTCTGGCTCAGCTGAGCAAGGAACTTCATACCAAGAGGCGAACCCATAAGGTACTTCTGGCAGAGCTGGACTCCTTTTAGCTGTCCCGCAGAATGACTATCCCCAACCTTGGCGGTGAAGGCTTGCTCCAACTCAGCCCTCAGGGTCCTCTCTCTCTCAGCCAACAGTTCCTTGGCCCTCAGCTCGATTTGAGCTTGCTGTGCATCTATGAGCTGATGCAGACGGGTTGTAAGCTCGGCCTCCTTAGCAGCAAGGGCAGCTGCACTCTCCACCTCCAACTGACGGGACTTCTCTAAAGCTAAGTCCTTTGCACGAACCACACACTCATCCTTCTCTTTTTTAAGCTCTTCCTCCAACTGAGCGATCTTTAAGTCCCGCTCCTCAATTATTTCAAGCATGTCGTTCCCAGGAGAGGCGGGACCACCGGGTGCCAAACCCCGATGGGAGGTCGCAGACAAGAGAGTAGGCAGCAAAGAGGACAGCTGAGACAACCAAGCCCGAATCAACAAAGTGCAAAAAATATACAGTTAACAAAAGGAGGCCAAGGGAGAGAGTTACCTCGGCCCAATGATGGGCGGCGAGCTCAGCGACAGAAGCGTCAGATCGGCGACGGAGCGCCTTTTGCTGTTCGAGAGGCACGATGGCCTGGATGAACTTCATCTTCTCCTCAGGACTCAAGGAGTCATAACTGTTGGGCATGTCCAGCACCATCTTCCCGTCAGCCCGCTGATTAATACCCCACTCAGAGCTCTGGTGGACAAAAGGGGCAAACTCAGAAGTGTCAGGAGAGGGAGAGGTTGTCTCCACACGTGGCCTCTTCCCCTTTGCCACGACAGTCTTCTTCTTTTTCTTCTTGGGAGGCACCGGCGAGGCATCTTTCTTGCTCGCATCACCTTCTGAGTCAGATATCACCACATGAGGAGATGATGATCCAACAGGAGATTTCTCTCTCGCTTCCGAAGCTGGCAGGTCAGTCTCATCAAGACCTGCTGAGGAGTGAGGCACAGCTGGAACTTCGGATTCTTCTTGTTTCACAGGAAGGGCACGGAACGCATCTCTCCAAGAGAATGACATATCTGCAAAAAGCATATTAAGTTAGAGAGGAAAGTCTAAAAAGGAGGCCAGGAAGCAGGAGGGAAACCTGCTTACCCTTGGGATCGAAGGGTAGAAACTTTGAGGAGAGACTGAAATGATGGAGAAGGCCGGGATAGGTTACCAACTCAACCATGTCAAATTTCTTTTCAGGGGCTCTGACATTTAAGAGGTTGAGAGCCGCCTCATTTTCCTCTGAACACTCAGGCTGGACCTCTGGTAGTCTCGGGGGTACTTGATGAACCCAATGGCGATGGGGAAAGTCCCAGCCACTATCTGTGGGGGCTACGAAGAAGTAGAAAGGATGCCACTCCTTGTCTTTGTGGGTACCTCTGCTGAGGAAGTGTACGAGGCCGCGCGGATTCGCGCACAGATAAAAGAAAGGGGGAGCAGATTTAAGCTGAAACTGGGAGAGAACAAGTTCTACAGAAGGTCTCCCACCTGCAGCAGTAACCAGGACATAAAAAGCTGCCAGCTGACGAATGGAAGAAGGACTGAGCTGATTCAAGGGTATACGATAAGCCTGCGACACTGCAGCAAAAAAGGGATGAACTGGGAAGCGTAAGCCGGCCCTTATCTGACTCTCCCAGAAGGCAAGGGCCGGAGAAGGCGGAAAGTTGGCACGCTGGTTAGGATTTGGGATGAAAACGTGAAAGTTAGGGCTGTGAAAACCCTCTGGAACGAGCTTCTCTAGGCGTCGATACGTCGACTTGGACGCACCGAACGTTTTCCAATCATCTGCGCCGGCGTTACCTCCGGCAGTACTTCGCGAGCGGGTTTGACGAGAGGTAGACGAATCGGGGGCTGGCGGCGCTGGCGTCGGCGCGGCCGAAGAGGTGTCGGCAGGAGCGTGAGAGGAAGAAGGCTGAGGAAGATCAGGCGCCGCCGCATTTGGCGAAGGGGCCTTCCGCTTGGTCCCCCTTTTGGCGGCATCACCTGGCGCAGTGGAGGACGTGGATACGTCCGGCGACGCCGCGCGAGCCGCGCGAGCACTCTCAGCGGCAGCAGAATCAGACATATCTTCGACGCATAAAAGGGGGGAAATACGGAAACTAAGGGCGAATCGGCGAAAACAGGGGAAAATAACGAGAAGGAGGAACGAAAGCGTACCTGAATGAGCAGTAGACGAAGAAGAAAGCCGAGCGAGATGCGATTTCTGGGCACTGTGCGATTGGGGGTAAGGAGACGATGAAAACCCTAGAAAGACGATTGAGGTCTCGATTTTTTGCTAAGTATGGAGAGTTATGTCGAAAAAGGGGGGAAAATGAAAAAGAAACTGCCTCGAAGAATTCAAAAAGCAGAGGTGACAGGTAGGGACACGCGTCACCCCGCGGACGCTGTTTTCTTCTGCACAGCGTGCAGGACCTGTCCAATCAGCATAAATACGACACAGACCGATTAAAGAGCCCAGGAGCACTAAAGAGGAGGAATGCTCCTTCAAGTGTACTCCGAACCGTACTACTCAGCGTATTACACTTCGGAGTAGGGGGACTGGATGATAGGGGTGAACTTTAGCCTAGCATTCCTCCTTACCAGGACACCTGAAGATAGTGACTTTTGGGACATATGTCCAGAGGGGCAGTACACGTGGGGACCTGTGACCCTGTACGGAAAAGGTGAAGTGGGTCCCAGCAGCAAAGCAACTTGAGCGGGAAATATTGGATAAGGGCCGACCAGGGAACACGTGGCATTTTGTGATTGGATGACATTATAAATAGAGGAGGCGCGCGTCAGTCTGACAACAGTACGATCGCAGGTGCTGTCTCCTCCCAGGATGTACTGCCTGTCGCTGTCAAGTGGTCCTGGGAGTATGCCAGCTCGGCAAACAAAGGGAATTTGGGTATATGTGAATAGAGAGAGACGAGATCAAGGCAAGAATCATCATAACACCAAGACACTTAGATATTTTCTACATTATTCATCTTCTTCATCCATTCTTTCACCATGAAAGCACTGTAACGAGCGAAGTGAGTCTGTGTGTGTATTTCGTGACTGTGACTAGTGGATACTGTTTCCGGCGGCCCGTGGATGTAGGACACCTGTCCGAACCACGTTAAATCCTTGTCTCTCTCATTCCTTTCCTTCATAGCACTAAAGTATAAACCCTAAAACACTCCAAGAACATCAAGGCCCAGTCCGTCTTACCCATCACCGCCTTTCCCGAACCAAATATCGTTGATCGGGGTCATACCCGCATCACATACATATTAAGAAATAAAGTAAATTCTCCATTAAACCCTTCATTAATTATATTGCCTTATTTAATTTAATAATTTCTATTTAAGATAAGGGGTAAAACTGTAAAATTAATATTTTTATCTTGAAAACCGTGAAACGACTTGTATTTAAAAACAAAATAAATTCTAAAACAACTTGTTTTAAAAAACGGAGAGAGTGCATAATAAAAATATGGGCTCAATAAGCTCGGTTCATCGAGTTTATGTAAATCCAGCTTGAGGACGGTCCAAATCAATGAATTTTGACGGAGCCGTTCGCGAACATATCGGCTCGTCTTCACCGTTAACATTACGTCTAAGAATTCTCAATATCAAACATATATTTACTTAAAAATCTCCAAAACTTTGGTTGAACATGTCAAATATTAGAAATACGGCCGAACATCTTATTTTTTACAGGAAGACCAATCAATTCATGAGAACCGAGAAAAGCCGCCAAGTCTTTGGACTTCTCTCTGATTTTGGTCACTTCACATTGAATGTTCGTCGAATTGAATTCCACTAATCAATCGTTATCAACACATAATCGTGGAACCTTATTATTAGCCTCGCCTCCTTCAAGATCTAAACAAAGTCAGATACGTGAATGCTTCTTCTCGACACCAAACGATTCTGTTGCAGATGAAGAAAAATGGCGTCTAAGACCCGCCGGTCGCAAAGCGTCAGCGCCGTTTCGAGGAAGGAATCGACCATTTCGGCGCAGTTCTCTAACAGCAGGGACAACCCTCTTTTCTGGGACGCGGCCGACGGCGATGCAACGGAAGAAATCAGTGAGATTTCAAGGCCCATCAGCTCATTTGTCAGAAAGAATTTGATTAACGGTGGAAGTAATAGCAGTGGGGGCGATGAGTTGAGGGGCCGTTCTGCGACGAGGAGTTTGAGCGGTAAGAAGAATGGGATTGGTCGGAGTTTGTCGACTGCTCGAGCGAGGCCGCACGGTTATTCTTCTGATGAGGTTTTGGGGTTTCGATCCTTTGTCTTTCTGTGTTTGTAGATTCAAGGCAGTTGGTTCTTGATTCTTGTGCCTATGTGTGAATTCTTGACGCTTGATTTGGGTAATGGAAGTTTTCATATGAGTGCAAATATCTGTTAACTGGGCTGTAGCTATTCTTGTAGTTGTAATGAAGTATATTCTTTGAGGATTATTGATGCTTTGTTCGTTTAATCGTTTGTTCCTTCCCTTTTCTTGGTGTGTTGTAAGCATGTGATTCCAAGAGCAAGACATTATTCTCATATCTTTACCATGTATGTTTAGCCTGTAATGGACTACGATCAGACTTTCGATCCATTGTCATGTTATATGTGAAGCATCAAAGCGTAGAAAGTGGCGTTGTTTCGATTTATTGTGTCCTAATCAAAGACTTGATATATGACTCCAAGTAGGTTTGGAACGATGGTCTGAATAAGTTTTGGCCTGACGTAATTCGATTCTTTTCAAAAATGTGAATTTACTACATGCGTGGTACTACTTTACGGGACTGAGTTTTCTTACGATCTTCTGATTCATGACAGAGTGAAAAGGGTCAGAATATGGCAACAGCAAAGAGACCTTCAAGCACAAATGGAACGAAATCATTGAGGAATGGTTTAGCTAGAACTACTTCAGTTGGGAATAAGCTTGTTGATACTCGCAACTTTTCTAAGAATGGAAGGGCTTCGATTCGTAGAAATGAAGATTCAGAGTTTTCTCAGGATGACTCTAACGTGAGGATTGGCTTCATCTATAATACAGATTTGTATTTATTGTGTTTATGCTTTGTTGTTTGAGCAGAAATCCATCATTTTCAGAGCTTCAAAGCATTTCATGGGGAGGACGGAATCTCAACAAGCTCCTTATCAGAAGCAGAAGCAAAAACGATTCAAGACTTCTTCGATAATATAATCGTAAACCCTCGACATTTTATCAATTTTTTACGGTTGTTATGAAAAATATTAATGGGCTTGAGCTTTTGTTTTTTATTCTGATTTATATGCAGTTGGGAAACGAGGAGCTAAGTGGAGATGATATGCCTTTGAGTGAAATATACGAAGCTCCTCAGTCTGAAGTAAAATATGCCAGACCTGATATCCAAGATGACCACATAACTGTAATAAAACAAAGTTTTTTTTACCTACTTCACGGGATTTTGCTTTAACATAGAATGCTAATGTTGCTATAAATATATGCAGGCATTTCGAAGAAATTATGCTAATACAGTCCAAAATTTCGCTGGCATGCCTTCAGATATAGTTGACCCAAGAACTGCTGAATTCATTTCTGGTATTGAAAGGGAATGTGTCATCAAACTAGAAGAGGTAAATAACTGGAAAACGAAAAAGCTAGTGTTTTTTGTTGTTAGAGAATTACATACGTGCATATACATAAAGAAGCCATAATGTAATAATCTCAATATCCATTACGCCAGACTGAAGAGCGTGCAAGAGAATTGAGAGCTGATCTCGCTTTCGAAGAGCACCGTGCCCGAGAATTGAATAGAATTCTCGAAGAGATACCCCCCGAGGCACAAAGTGTTCGCAAACCTCGTCGTGGTAGAAGGGTAATGCTATATACCTATTAATATTGAAAAGCATATGGTTAAAATAATGAGAATTGTTTTTAATTAGTTTCTATATATGTTCGTTTCAGGCAAGCAATGAAAGGAGAAATATGTCTGAACTTCTCACGGAAGAAGCCATGGCTTATTTCGACGAGTGTGTCTCTCTATCAACGTTTGATAGCTCTGACTTCTCTGCTTCAGAAGACATAATAATACCTCACAATTCGTTGGGAGCTAATGCACCCATTGATGCTCTTTCACAAGTAAAAGGAAGTACGAGCACCTCATATCGTTCCTATGATCAAGTCAATAATTTTCGCCAGAAGCAGGTATATCTATCAATATTCCTTGAAGAACATATTTGTTACTCTTCTTTGTAGAGAATGAACACTATGATATGCTCTAATCGGCTTTACTTTCTACCTCAATCAAAGTTGGAGTTTTTTTTTGCTTCTTACGAATGTTCTCTGCTATGCCAATTCATTCCCTTTTTGCGAAATGCTCTCCTTACGATTTTTGAAATAATTATGGTCTTTTTATTACAGATTCATGGTTATGAGGATTCTGTAATATCAATGAATAGCAGCAGTGAGTCAACTATGGACGCTCAACAACCTCGACGGTTCTCATTCGAGGCTCGAAACTCGTCTGCAGATATACAAAGCTACGTCAAACATTTCGAAAAAGATTCTATCTCCTCAGAGTATAAAAGATCGTCGTTTTACGATGCTGAAGAGTATATTTCAAGCGAACGTATAATGCTGATCGATAGGGTTTTGTATAGGAGAAGTATAGAAACTGGTGGATTGCTTCTTTGCGCGGGGCGGCCTTTCTCTTCTTTCGTGTAAGAAAAATAAAAAGGGTGTATTTTTTTTTTTTTTTTTTGCAGATTTAATACTCTTTTATACACAAGTTCTGAATTTAGAATATGCTACCTATATAAAACGGTTTACTTATTTTTTCGTCCCGTGAATTGGGAAAGGTACTTTCAGGACGCGCAACTTAGGGGATTGCACTTGAAAAACATGATTTTTAGAATTGAACAATTCAGGGTGTTTGGTTTGTGGAATTTAGTAAGGAAAAGTAAAAGAAGTAAAAAAGGAAAACTAACTTTTATGTCTGGTTGATGAGAAAAAGAAGTGAAAAAAAAAAAAAAAACTTAGATTAGATTAAACTCTCTTGATAGAGGGGCCTCTGCTTCACTTCGTATAGTGATAACGCTTTCTCTTATAGGGGTCTACTTTCTCTGACTTTCATAATCCGCTGTGATTGGGTATTATATATAGAGTATTAACTTGGTTGATAGATTCATCTTGCCTTCCTATATCTAAGCTCAGCTTGAGAGTTTCATCTCCGAGAGCTTACCTGGGACTCGGTAAACACAAATCACCCGCCCTGGAGCAAGATCGACTAAGGGAAAGAACCCCCGCTTATTGGAGCTTCCTCAAAAGGGAATCGATGGGAAGATGAAGCACCATTTATCTGTTCAGCAGGGTCGGAGGAGGTGTACAGTTAAGACTATAGAGAACCAATTTTTTCATCAAATGGTGAGGAAATGGAAAGAAAATTTAGCAAAAATCATCTTCTCCAAATGAAACTTCCGCATAAGATTTATTATAAACAATTCCAACACCACGTAGTATTTCTCCAAATGATGTGGCATGTGAGACACTTGTCGAATTTCCGACTAAACTAAATTGTCTGGAAATTTAATATCCTTAAACTGCAACCCCTAAGTTGGGCGTTTTGGAAATGCTACTGAGTAGAAAGGTACTTAAGAGAGACTATAAATAATTCAGAATATGATTCAAAGAAAACCATACACGACGATGATATAGAGTGACAAGAAACACAAGATAAAGCCTATCAAAATCACTAGACATAAATAGCACAACAAAAAAAAAAAAAAGAGGAAAAAATCAAGATCCAATTTTTAAACCTGGAACAGCACCACACTTGGTTCACGGCCATGGACCCTCAGCCTATAGATGCACGTGTGCGTATCACTTCCATGGTTCGATTCAAAATCGAGCCTAATAGTATCGACGAGATCGGTCGAAGATGATGGGCCCACCTTAAAGGTCTGCACGTTGCTCTTTTCGAGGTCGTATACAAATTCGGTAAGTAAATGCATCTTTGGCGTATGAGAATCGCTGTCCATTGGTTCCTTTCCTTGCAAATATCCCGACACTATGCAGTGTTTCGGGGCGCTCGATCGGTCGTAAGCCACGCTCTGCATTATGATTTTATACGAAAAAGAAATAAAAAAGGCGTTATTAAAGCTCAAAGAAAGTGATAAACTGATGTATTAATCAGATAGGGGCATGCTTAGATCAATCAGCAAGCAAGTTAGGACACAAAATGTGATATTAGGACGTTTTATTTCTTTGCTTTTCATCAACGAGGCTTCAAACGAATGATTAACTAACTCTAGCATTATTAGACGATTTGATTCAATCCAAGGTATGCATCTTCTCATCCATCTAGTTCATGGCATACAATTTGTTGCACACTAAAGAAAGAAAGAAAGAAGATTACAACCCAGGACAACATCAAGAAATTCCCATCCCATTCCAAACAAGATCGGAAAAAATGTGATATTTAGGACATTTTATTTCTTTGGTTGTTCCATTCCACCACGTGGCAAGCAAATACATCCTATATCAGTTATTGCTTTTCATCAATGAGGCTTCAAACAAGATCAAAAGCAACGAATAGAAGATAAGAAACCACAGAAAAACATCAACCAACCAAAAAAAGTTACCTTCGAAACGTGTTCCAAGGTTATGGCTTCAGGAAAAATAGCTGTCCTAAGCATTATCGTCACAAAACCAGACCCTCCTTTAAGAGGTAAACACTGCCCGGGCTCTCCAAAGCTCGGCTTAATCATCATCTCAGCCTCAGGCGTAACCCTATGCCAAGCTTTCAAGCTCCCCACCAACCAATTCATGCTACTTCTACCGTTAAAGGGCTCAGAATGAGAAATAACCCTACCACCGCCCGAAGACAATGCATAGTCTACCATCCCCAACCCATCTGCTGCGTGCCTTTCGATTTCCCTCTCCACTATTTCCCTCGCATAATCTTTGACGTCATCTAAACTAACATCAACATTAAAACCATCGCATCGATCTGTCCTCGATTTCATAAACTGTTCGAAGAATTCGCCAAACTCTTCCTTCGATAACATACTCTTTCGACTGAATTCGCTCATAAACTTCTCAAAAGCATCGCTCCTCACGTCAACAGCCTTCAATTTCAATTCCAATTCTTGCCCCCTTCTTTCAATCTTCTCATCAATCTCCTTCCTCGCTGCAGTTATCTTATCCCCGAGCTTTTTATCGACAGCATCGACTTGTACTTGCATCGCCTTCATCGTAGTCTTCACGAATGCTGCAACCTCATGTACCCTTCCCTCGAAATCGCCAGAAATCACATCAAAATCCCCAGGCTTACCCCAAGAGTTTAACATCAGCGGGCGAATCATCTGCACAAAACCCCACAAGAACACAAGCAAAGTTAAATTCTTTACGGAAATGCTAACTACTGTCAACCACAGAGGCTTGGTTGATTTCCGCGACGATGACGTGGTTTTTTTGGGCTGCGTCTGCGAAGGGGTGGCATCATTTCTGGCGTCTTTCAAGATGGCGTCGGCCGTATCGCCGGCCGTGAGTCTACTTCCCCTGTAGTTTTCTTCTTCCGGCAATAAATGCGAATCGAGGTTCGCGGCGAGGTTGGCTCGCCGGCGCGTGGTTGGCCCTTGAGTGGCCGTGGCGGAGACCATTGATGCGGACATTATTTTTTTAAATGGCTTTGAGATTGAATTTCGATACTGAGTTTTTGCGTTGGTATTCAATCAATCGAAAGTAGCAAAATGAAACCCTACGAAAGAGGGAAAACTCATTTTGGATCGGGTTTTGGGATGGATCGTTTTCTTTCGAATATTTGAATTGAATGTTAGGTCAAGGGTTAATTCCATTTTTAGACCCATTACCATATTTTACTTGGAGTTCAGTCCTCAAAACTTTGGTGGTTAGAAACAATGATCCAAATTAATTTGGATCAACACGCGGTCAAAAAACGTACTTGCTCTTCGTACCAAAAATTACGAATGCAGGCCATAATCTATATACTATAAAAGTTGGATAGGGACCCTATTGTGATGACACATGGCAACAAAATCCCCCCACCCCACCCAGGAAAATGTGAGGTTTTTTTTTTTTTTTTTGTTTTGTCAATGCAATAAATCATTTTTTATTTTTTTCTGTATACTATTTTATTGCACCGAAGGTTATCCTATATTGAACAATCTTTTTGACACAAATTGTTTGTCTTACCCAAAGCGGTACCGAAGAATATAGATAGGCTTTGCCGAGAGTTTCTTTGGAGAGGAACCATTGGGGGGAAGTACTTGAGCTTGGGAGTCATGGCAGTCATACAAGCTTTATGCACACGTTCCCTTATTTTATCGGGTTCAGCGTCACAAAATTAAGGCATGATGTGAAGGGTCGTCCTTTGTATGTGCATTATAGAGACCCGTGTTACTTAATTATCGCCAAATGACGGGTTATGTCCATGTTCTTTGTATGTGCACGGCAGTCATACAGGCTTTATGCACGTGTTCACTTGCTATATCAGGTTCAGTGGCACAGAATTAAGAGCCGTGAATGTGGACAGGCGTCCTTTGTATGTGCATGGTAGTCATACAGGCTTTATGTAGTCATTCACTTCCTATATCACGTTCACTGGCACAACATTAAGAGTTCACTGAATTTAATGTTACTAGAATCATGCATGAGTGTGCTATATATAGGTTGCATTTTGGGGTATTTTTTCACGTCGTTATCAACCTCCTTTAGCTTATTGCCTGGACATGACAAGAGTCGAAAATGATTGCTTGCTGCAAACATTAACTCCTAGGGCAGAGAGCACCACTATCATTGTACGTTTGTTGCGCTCCTGGAGGGCGTGGAATTTGAAGAAAAATGGCGAGTTGATGAGTATTGACCTGTTGTTCTTGGACGAACAGGTATGTTGTATGGTTTGTATCGGTTTAGCTTTTCCCCGTGGTTGGTAATCTATGTTTTCCCGTTTTCTTGGGTTGCAGGATACGTTGATGCATGGGTCTATTCACTGTTTACGAATTGATCGTTTTGAAGAATTGCTTATTGATGGCCGTATCTTTGCTATAACGGACTTTGATGTTGTTGCGGCTCCGATGCGCTTTAGAATCACTCAACACCGCTATATGATTCGCTTTACAGATCGTACAACAAAGGTCTCTGTCGATGATGGTGCTTATGTTATAAGCGAAGAGAAATTTCAATTACGTTCGCACGAGGAATTCCTTCGTCTTGCAGGCATGAATCAGGAACAGTCGGGTTCGTGATCAACGCTTTGCATTACCCGTTATTTCTTTCTGCTGCTTATTATGTTGTATTTAACAATCTGTTTATGCTCTATCTGATAGATGTTGTTGGGTTGCTGAGGTGCTTCACGGAACCTGATGTTGACAGCGCCGTCGGCACTAAGCGTGCTGTGCTGAAAATCACCATGGAGGGGTCTGTTTGATTTGTGTTACAGTAACTTAAAATTGTTAACGTGCGATGCTCTATCTTATTACCGTTAATGTATTGTTTGTTTTTCCTTTCTATCTTCTTGCATTACATTGGGGAAATGTGTCGGTTACGGTGTGGGAGGACAAGGCATTTGAGTTCTGCACACTACTCCGATCTGTCATAGGGGATGATGTCATTGTCGTTGTAACCAGTGTTAATCCAAAGATGTTTTGCGGTAATAGTCTCCGTATGTGTTGTTACGTTTTGAATCATTGCTGATATCAATGTTTGTTCGCAGGCAGTCTACCTTAATACAACCTCCTCGATGAAGCTTTATGTGAACTACGAATGCTCCATTGTGTCTGATTTAGGAAGAAGTACTTGGAATGTTTGCCGATTGATGTGTCTGCATTGTTTGTATTGCTAATATAACTGCAATTTCTTTCATGCCTATTCTTCAGGCTGAATGCTGAGACCGGGCTCACTGTTGCGCCATTGGTGTCAACCATCATCGACATACCGCTCATCACTATTTCCAATGTCTTTGAGTTTCTGCGAAACGAAAGGGAGCTTCTTTTGTGTTCTAACCTTTAGTCTATAGGAACGAGACTTTGTCTGTGTCGAAAATATTGTGGAAATCGTTACCCGCACCGAGTGGAATTATATAGCCTGCGCTAAGTGTTCGAGTAAACTGGTGAAGTCCGATACTTCTTTCAGTTGCAACAAGTGCCTTGATCTTAATGCCGTTGGAATCTTGCGGTATTTTTATTTGTCAAATTAGTTTCCCTTCCACCCCCTCCCTCTTATTATTCATACTAGATAGATACATATACATGCAGTTATTATTGTGTGGATGAGAGATCTCCATTTTTTGCATCCTCCGAATTATTTATTCTGCATGGTAACTGATGGTTTTGATTTTTCCGAATAGGTTTCGTATTGAAGTAATTGTTCATGATGGTTGTGAGTCAGCAAACTTCGTAATATTTGACGGGTCTGCCCGAAAACAATTGAACTACTGCTGAGGAATTAGCCGGTTCCCTGGTTGGAAACATTTATTATTTGTGCGTGCGTTTCACATGTTGTGGTCTGTAGCTTACCTCGGCTTTCTGTTCTGCCAGGTTGATATGCATGCCTCAGAAGATACATCAAGCGTGTCTAAAATCCCTCAATGCATTCTCGATTTAGTTGGCAAGGCTTTCCGCTTTCAAATCAAGATAAAACATTTTGATTTTAGAAGCTCCTACCGTAGCTTTGCCGTATCCCGTATGTTGGAGGTCTTTTGCAAGAACAACTCACCTTATGCTTCGGGCGATGCTGAGGTGAATGGTGTGTCTGGTGTATCATCGTTTTCCTACCTGCATTGTTTATTATTGATTTCCTGTTGTATACGTTGCCTTTAGCGAGCTCGCCTGTGAAGGGAATAATTCTGATATTTGCAAGGTTACAGATATGGAGACATCGGAACCGCCTCAGATTGTTGACGTATGTCGTCTTGCATCGAACTATATTGCTAAATGTGGCATGGTGACTAAATAGTTGTTCTTATTTTGTTTTTACCTGATAGGCTTGCCATATTCCTGTCCCCGTGCACCATCTCCCAGCCGTTGAAACAGGTGTTAACACACCGACAGATAATGTTGTTGTGGATGTTGAGTTGAATGGCATTGACGTGGGTCCACGGGATCGAAGTACAGGTATTCTTGCTTGTGGTGATGGCCCTATTAAAAACCTGATTCTGGGGACGGAATTACTCTGCTGCGAAAGCGTTCATCGAGCCCTCAGTCTGGAAAGAGGCAAGCCAGTGACGGGAATAGTGATTTTTTTAGGTATGCACGGAAGAAAAAATTAAAAAAGAGAAATTGTGAGGATGGATGTGCTTTAGTCGTGGTTGGTATGTACATATGTTTAGTACTACTCTATACGTTACTGAAGTGCATGCCTGTAGAAAATTCCAGTATTCTATGATATGGAAATGGTTGTGGGTTATTAATTATTGCAAATTTTATTTCCTTCGTACCATCCCAAACGATGAGTCGTTACAACAGTACTGTAAGAAGGCTGTTCAATTATGTCGGTAAAGGAGTACTGTGAATTTCGTGAAGTGTGAACACTTCGCAGGTGTAAGAATACAACTTCTGTGACTTTAAAAGCTTCATCCAGATATGAGTTACATGGTGTATGACAGTTGCAGTGTAACAGTCATACACTGTTTCTTTAAAAATTATGAGAAGATTAGAGTCAATAATATAAATATGTCATTTTTAGTTCCAATATTGCCACCACATAAAAAATAATACATAATTCTTCGCTCATATGCAAAGAATTTTAGTGTAGGAGTCATACACTGCCTATGTAAACATATAGTACATCAATTGTTGTATGGCACAAATGTGTTTTAAACAGATAAGACATCAATGTTGTATGGCAGAAATATGTTAATACTGTTATATGATCTATGTGTCTTATTCTACAGCTGAATGGACTATTTTGCTTTATGGATGCGATGTGCTTGGACAGATTTAGGAAATTTAATAGATCTATGACTGTTAAAAATGTTAAAATGCTTAGAATGTAAAACGGGTAAATAATTGTTTGGCCATAGATATTTGACAAATATATGCCGTTCATATCATGTGTATATTAAGTTTGTCGCAAAAATAGTGCCGTCTACGCAAAGACTAAACATTTTTACTATCACGCTTATTGACATTAATTAAGTTGCCTGCATATTAATTTTGTATATTTAAGAGACGTATGTCTTTTAAGTTTGTAAGACTGACGTATCTCTTTTAAAATTGTAATACTGTTGGAAATGTACGATTGGTAATGAAATTGCACGACTGTTGACATTGGACAGGTCTACGCCGTTTGAATGCACATCGATAGGCGTACAGTTTTTCACCAAGAAAGAAATGCTATAATAATTTTCTTTCTCATTCATACAATTTTGCCATGAAGATATGCAGTTTTTTTTTCCGATTACATTCAAGAAAGATAGGCTGATAACATTGTAGCACATGCTGACTGGATGGAATTTTAAAACATTAGTTGTATTGTTGCGTAGAAGTTCGAATTAATCAAGCTACATACATATAATATATATATATAATATATATATATATGTGTATGTATTTCATCGAAGAATTTGTTTCATAAAATCACATGTGTGATGGTCACACTATTAGTCTTTCCAGCTCTCTTTTTGTTATTAATATATTTTGGAATAAAAAACACTATGCGGCTGTAATTATATGTATCGTAAGTATTGAGCATGAAAAACAATTTAACTTAATCTGTTTCATAACAGTCCCACGAGTCTTCCAATAGGATATGATATATTTGTTCAAGCTTCCCGCAGTCGTACAAATGTCAGGCTTCAAACAGTCTTACAAATATCCATCAACCCTCGGGCATTCATCACAGAAGGTTAAATAACGTTCTTTATTGACTTGCAGAGTTTCATTAATCTGACCTACATTGGAGCATAATAATATGTAGGCGTCCGGCAATATTAATTGAATTAAAATAGAGTATATTAATTGCATGATTGCCAATCGTCAGATGATAACAACGTTGTGCATTGCTTTTACGATGCCCAAAATACAGAAACATTGGATGGGTATTAATGT
>JAPQWV010002939.1:0-48019 GCA_027422505.1 Craterostigma plantagineum | reverse complement strand
AGGATCCCAAGCCCTCTCTTCCTTGTATCATTCAGGTGATCACTATAATATGTAGAGACACTGTGGAATCGAAAGGAAAAACATAAACTAAGATCTTGACACGTCATGACTTTGAAAAAAAAATTTTAAAAAAAGATATTGGGAAGTAAATCGATTTCTTGTGGCGGAGCTCGTCTCCTAATCGGATGTGGTTTGAGGATTAATAACCGTCAAATTCTAATCCTCTTTTTGTGCTTCGTTTCGTTGCGAACCCCACACCATCACGCGATTTTCTTTTATTATTATTATTTTGGTTATTACCTATTTAAGATAATATGTAGTACTTTTGTCTTGGTTCTCTGTCTTTGTCAAGTTTATCTTCCAAGTCGTTTACTAGTAGCCCTTCTACTGTTTTACATGCATGCACTCTTTTCATTAATTCTTGAAACTCAAGGTCTGTTTCTCTCTCTCTCTCTCTGCAAGCTGAAACTGATAGGTTCTGTATTAAAAGAGTTAATGATCTTACTAGTAGTCTGTTAAGTGTTGTTTTAATACGCCAAGTGTTTGATTATAGTTTGAAGTTTTCGGTAACTTATAAGACTTCTTCTCAGAATCTCAACAAAAGCTTGTCTTTTTTATTTTTTTATTCTGTTGTTTTTTTTCCCCTAGATTACATGGATTTTGATTAGCCCACCCATGACGCAATTATTTCCATTCTCCTGCTGTTAATTGACATACTCCGCATTAGAAAAAACGATTCTTGATTGAGATTTTCAAAAAAATAGATAAGAACTGATGAGGTCTTTCTTTATCATCAATCTTCCTCAATAAGTATGAATATTCAGTTAACTCTGCAACAGATTAAGGAAGGAAAAAAAAAACAATGGCGGAAGTTACCAACGTGACCGAGTACCAGCGATTGCAAAGGAGAAATTGCCGAAGATGGTGTACGACTACTACGCCTCTGGCGCAGAAGACCAGTGGACACTCGCCGAGAACACAAACGCATTCTCGAGAATCTTGTAAGAACGTCGTATTTTCTTTCCGTGCTTTTCTTATTGTGTACAAATAAACGGGCGATACTTATTGATTTTCCACGTAATAACACAAAACAGGTTTAGGCCTCGGATTCTGATCGACGTTAGCAAGATCGACATGACTACGACCGTTTTGGGCTACAAGATTTCCATGCCCATAATGATTGCGCCTAGCGCCATGCAGAAGATGGCTCATCCCGACGGTAATAAAATGGATGAACGAAGATTATTCGATTATTACATCTTTGATTAAGCGAGTCAAAATTGCGACAGATCGAAAATGGTCTTTGGTTTTGAGTTTGGTGTTATGCTTTTTTTGCATGAACGAACATTGTGTATGCAGGAGAATATGCGACGGCTAGGGCCGCATCAGCTGCGGAACGATCATGGTTCGTCAGTCATTTCCGCAAAAATTATAATAATTTAACCTTATGTTCTTTATTTCAAATCACATCTGGATTTGTTGTGGTGATTCGTATTCATGACCTCCCCTGGCCTGCGCTTCTGATATAATATTGATGATCATTTTACCTAAAAGTTTAAGCTTGAAGGGAGTGTATCGTGTTTTAATTCTATATACTTTATTTCCAACGCAAAGTCTTATTGCATGTTGGTTTCTGAAGCTGTGTTTTTGCACGCTTTTTTTTTTGGTTTAGACTCTGTCCTCGTGGTCAACTTCGAGCGTCGAAGAAGTCGCGTCGACTGGACCAGGGATTCGATTCTTCCAGCTTTACGTAAGAATCTAAAACTTTCACGACTAATTTTTTACTCCCCTTCTCGAGTTTCTTGATAACCGAAAGAAATGAAAACGCATTTTTCTTTTTACATAAAAAAAGGTCTACAAGGACAGGAAGTGGTGGAGCAGCTTGTGAGGAGGGCCGAAAAGGCGGGCTTCAAGGCCATCGCTCTAACCGTGGACACCCCGAGATTGGGACGAAGGGAAGCTGATATCAAGAATAGGTTCGAAACTTATTACCGTAACATTATATTGTCAGAAAGAAGCAACTAACAAATCGGCTATTACGTTTTCCCCGTTTGTCTTGCCGCCTGGCCTGACATTGAAAAACTTCGAGGGCCTTGACCTCGGCAAAGGATACGAGGTGTGACGAATCCTTAACCTTTTTTTTTTGTTTTTTTTTGGCTTAAATTGAGCGTCGATTAACGATGGATTTTGCTCGTGTAGGCTGCTGACTCGGGATTAGCTTCGTACGTCGCTGGTCAAATCGATCGTACGCTTAGCTGGAAGTAAATGATAATCGACTTCTATTAGATCGTCGTCAATATTCTTACAAGGTTATTACAAAATATTTGTAGGACGTTAAGTGGCTACAACGATCACTTCGCTTCCAATCCTGGTTAAGGAGTGATCACCGCCGAAGACAGTAAGACGCGGAAAAACTCCTTAACTTCGCTTCGATCGTTCTCAAATGGCAATTGACATCTTACGCTTTCCTTTTCTATTTTATTACAGCGAGAATCGCCATCCAAAACGGAGCGAACGGCATCATAGTTTCGAACCACGGCGCTCGCCAGCTCGACTATGTCCCTGCCACCATAATGGCTCTCGAAGAAGTACGATATATCAATTCCCTTTTTTCGTGCGTATATTTAACCCGACAAAAACGACTTAATTTTATCTATTTTTTTCTGCGACGATTTTCAGGTTGTGAAGGCAGCCCATGGCCGTGCGCCCTGTTCTTGGACGGAGGCGTCAGGCGTGGGACCGACGTGTTCAAGGCTCTAGCCCTCGGTGCAGCTGGCATTTTCGTAAGTACTACTCTTATGAACCGACCAATGTGAATAACTTGACATGTACATTTGAATATCAAAAAGAATCTCCCGTTTATATAAAAATAAATCTGTGGACCAACTCCGTCTATTGTCATTTGGTTTTACTGTACCCCACATGTTATGAGTGTGGTGGTCGGAGGTGACTAGAAAACCCATATATTCTTTTCTTTTTTTCGAAAAACTTACGTCTTATCTGTTTTTATACATTGTTAGATTGGACGTCCCGTGGTTTTCTCGTTGGCGGCCGATGGAGAAGCCGGCGTAAGAAAAGTGCTCCAGATGTTGCGCGGCGAGTTTGAGCTTACGATGGCGTTGAGCGGCTGTCGTTCGCTCGCAGAGATCAACCGCGACCACGTCGTCGCCCCGTGGGACCCCCCCAAGGCTATTCAGTCTGCACGGTTATATTAAAACAAAAACAAAGGAAAAGAATAAAATTTAATCGATGATTTCTATTATGATTAGTGATTGTTAATGTAAGCCAGCCTCAACAGCTACGGTATGAACGAATATGCATCCATCTTATTACATCATACGTTGTTTTCGACACTTACTGGCAATCAATTACACTACACATAAATCAACATTCCTGTAAACTTTATTATCTTTATTATTATTATATTATTATTATTATTTTATTCTCATGCATTCAACTCTTTCATGAACAGCTAGACATTAGATGAGAGCTTATTCTAGGTAGGAAAGGATAAATGTCCGTGTGTTGTATGTGTTAATCCGTCCAATTGCAGTTAGAGAAATAGACGGGAAAAAAATGAATGGAAAACCCAAACTATTGTTGCGCACACACAATAAGAGAGATGACTGACCAGTAGCAATGTTGTAAAATTCGCTAGGCGCTAGTTGGGCGCCCGAGGGGGGCCTAGCGCCTAGACGGACTAGGCGGGGCCTAGGCGGTTTCTAGCGGAAATTAATCGGTATACATTTTCTTATTATTTTTATTTATATACTAATATACCAAAGTATAAGGTATATCAAATTTATAGATTTAAATAATTATGTAAATTCCAATAATAGTGTTTTTGTGTTAGAAAAAAATATCCCCAAAAATTTTTTAGAATTGTTTTTCCAAATAATTTTAAGAAAAACCCTCAATCTCACGTCATGTTATTATAGTTACATAATTCCTAATCTCTCAAAATAAAAAATAGTTAAAAACTAGTCCCAATTGAACCCACAAATAAGCCCAGTATTTTTAAACTTCGACTTCCAACAATTGGCCCAAGGGTATCTGTTAGCTTTTGAATAGCACGAATGACGAAAATCAGTTTCAAGTCCCCACACCGAATTTTCACCTGATTTGTTGTGGGAAGAAGCTCTATATACTATACACATGATGAGGCTTAGAACACTCGTATTGGGCTCCTACTTGAGGCCTATTATAGTAATATTTTTATTTCTGTTGGCCGATTAATAATAAAAAATGGGCCGATTAATATTATAAGATGGCCGACTAATTTAGGTAATTGGGCCGATTAGTCGGATTTTTGGGCCGATTAATTCGTGAGCCGATTAGGTGGCCGATTATGTGGTTTTCGCTATGGCGACCCTCCGAGTAGCGCTTAGGCGGCCGCCTAGGCCGAGTTTTACAACACTGACCAGTAGGAATGAATGAGCGCGCTTTTGATTATATATATCAATCCCCAACTCTTGTTGCATTTTCACCTTTTTAGATGTTCACTAATTATTACATACTACATGTATGGGAAAGAATTGAAAAGGGAGGGATTAGTTAGCGCGTCGTTGTATATTGATTGAATAAAATTCTTGTATTTTTTTACTGATCTTATGTGAATGTTCAGTCAACGGATAACATTTGCATTGTGCGGATATTGATTTTTATAGTTGAGAATATGTCTAAACTACTCTGTACATGAGGAGCAAACATTTGAAGGATGTTAAGATGCGAAGAAGAAAACTTCCTTTACCTTCCTTCGTTCGTCTTCAAAATTACATTAAATAAAGCTCGTATTTCCTTATGAAGTTCTCTTTTGAATAATTTTGTGGGCATTTGCTATTTAGCCCCCAAAATTTTTTCCGTTCACTAATGTGTGTCATTCATCAGCCCAAACCTTGAGCGGGCTTTTTTCTATCCGGCCAGCATATCCGTCGGGCCGTTTATTGGTCCGTTTTCTTATGAGTTTTTTGCTTTATTTTATCTATGCAATGTTTTGTAAATTCTGTTTCATAAGCAAATGAATATTTGTTGTGTTTATATATTTCGCAATTTGTATTAGTTTTATTGTATAATACTAGATATAAAGTATAATTAAATCGAATTACTATTAATTAAGATATAACTATAATTAATTAAAAATAGTAAGTTAATAATTAACTAAATATAGTAAGTAAATGTCGTTGGTGGTTTTATAATTGAACGCTTTGGATTTTTTGTAACTAAATTACAGTTTCTTATCTACGACGTGTGTTAGTATTGTTTATTAAAAAATCAATTTTTAATTGTAGATAAAATAGGATTGGTTGAAACTTGAAATTAACAGACCAAATTAAATTAGAAATTGACGGTTTTTATGAGAGTAGACTATTCATAAAATAGAATAGATTATCGTAATCCTAAATTATATGCTTGTTTTTTTCTCTTCAAATGATTTAGAATATATTCCATTGGCAAAATCTTCTTGTCTAATTATTTATTTCCTGTTCAATTGGTTTTGCATATATTCCGTTGGCAAATATTGCTATCAAATCTAAA
This sequence comes from Craterostigma plantagineum, assembly GCA_027422505.1. Lineage (NCBI taxonomy): Eukaryota > Viridiplantae > Streptophyta > Magnoliopsida > Lamiales > Linderniaceae > Craterostigma > Craterostigma plantagineum. The sequence goes on along the minus strand of JAPQWV010002939.1, from coordinate 42,484 downwards.
CAATAATTCCCATCTTGGCAAATCTCTCAGGATATTATTATTTATAACTATGGATTTGCACATTCATTGCTAGAGAATCTTATTTGCTGTTTGAAGTTGGACTAATAATTTTAACAAGTCAAAGGTATATTGGGTCATAATTATATCATTTTTGTATTTCACTACACTAATATGACTTCATACGATGAAATAAAAACTTGGTTGTTGATGTGAAAGTGAAATACAACTCGGACTAGATTGATTAGTTTGCAACTCTCAATATGATGATTCAAAATCGTAAATTATTTATGCTTAATGACCATAATTTTTAATTTTACTATGATCCAATACATACACAATAATAGGTTGCTCGATGAACAGAAACTCAAGAAAGCGACATTTACCAATTCATGATCATTTCAAAACCTGTCATAAGTTCATATGTCGAAATTGATGAAATCTAAGTCCCTCGAATCAAAATCTTGTTCCTGAACCGTCCACGTCAATTAATATTGAATCTCTATACGATAAACATTAAAAATAAAAAAATACATATATTTAAATATGTGTAGTGTAAGCAGAAAGCACATATCGTGGGGAGTTTGTTATATACATGACTCATTAATGATGTGGAAAAAAAATAATAAGTTATATCATAGACATGGAACACTTGTCCCCATTAATATCTTGCTCTTCTCTGAGGATACATTAATATTTTATTTTTCATTTCTTATGATTTGTTTCCATAGAGTTTGAGATTAACCTTGAAAGGTTATCATTGTACTTTTTGCATATAACAAATGATATGAATAATCTCTATTTGATATTAAATGATATATCTTTTTCAATTTATGTCAAATATATATATATATATATATATTGCAATAAATTCAGCATGAATCACCGTTTCAATGCCAGAATCCATCAAAAAGGTATGGCCTGTTTTTAGAAATGCTCTTTTTATAATAATTCAGAGGCTGAATGATTTATATTCACTTGCCCTTTTAGAAACTATAAGGCCAAGAAGATCGAACGGTTCATTTTTATATAATAAAATAATACAATGATGCTTCTCGAAGTTTTATTACGACATCTCTCTGTATAAAATGTATTACAATGACTATGTCCTTGACACGCATTATATTAGAATCCTACTAAAAAATCATTAATTCTGTTTGATAATACATGTATTACACAGCTTTGAAGCATGATTTGTTACACAGACTTGCACCAAAACGGAGAACATGGAGATCTTATTAGAAGTTTATTTAAATATTTTTCAGAACTCAAAATAGTAAATATTTTAATGAAAGTCAACAATATCTAGACAAAATCCCTTGTATTATTCGGTTGCTATTCCAAAATATTCAATAACTTGTGATTGGTCTCTATGAGCATCAAGATTGCGATTTATAACCAATGCGTATCTTGCAAATTGATCTAAAATAAATTCATTGCCATGTTAAGGCCATTTTTTAGTTGCAAACAGTAAGGACCTTAAATTTATAGTTATTGTACTTTAGTGACCCAATTTATAATACCAATATTTAGTTAGTTGAATATGTCACGCACAAGACACGCTCTAATCTTGTGCCCTTTATATTAATCATCTCACTAGATTAATTATTTATTTATCACAATGCCTAACTTTTTTATTTTTTAATAATTTGTGAGTCGCATCTATATATATTTTTAATACGGTGGTCGTATCACAACCGAAAGAGAGAGAAAAACTATAAAGTAAATGTTCTACTTTTGCGATTGATATTTGATTAAATGAAAAACTATTTCGATTGTTGGCGATACAAGTTTTATCATTAGTGATGAAACGCGTCATTGAATACGTCATGTTCCATGTGTTTGCAAACCGTTAAATCATTACACTAATGTCTTTCCATTTCCTATTTTAATAAATATTTGAAACCGATTTATATATACGCGTGGATCTCATAGTAGCCATAAACAGTAATAGCTAATAGTGATCTTATATTTATAGTTTTTATATTTCCTCCGTCCCATTAGTTTTTATGCATTTTATTATATCAGCCGTTCCGCTAGCTTTTGTACATTTTCTTTTTTTGCAAACACTATCACAAACAATCAATAATAGTATTAAATCTTCTTAAAAGACGCGTCAAAATATACACTTTTTAACCTTTTAATTATATGATATTATTAAAATATTCAGTTTTTTAAAAATCGTGTCATACCCAAATGTCCATATATTAACGAGACATAAGTAAGTATAACTTTATTGGCAAATGCACTGCGCATATAGTTAATGTTGTACTTCTCTAAATAGCGAATTCAATGCAATATTATATTATTCCACCTAATAGGAGGTAGGCAATGGAAAGATATCATTTTGAAGCTATCCATAATACATTAAAACCTCTATAAATTAAGAACTTATTTAAAAAAGTAAATTTCTGGTCTCGACTTGGTCCTTTGTAAAAAATATCAAATTCAATAACGTAATAGATAATAATCCTTTTCCTTCAAAATGCTCATTTATAAATATTAGGTCCCATTAAAATTCTAAATTTATAATTCATAGAAATTGCAATTATAATACTATGATAATTTGCTAAAATATGAATCTATTGTTACTAGCGTTTCTTAGAAATTAAATCTAATTGGATTTCATCTCTAATTTTCTAAATTGCCCCAAGAGTTCCGGTTTCACGAATATAATTGCTGATTGTATACAATGAATTAATGCTATAGATGAATATATTTAATTAGTTACAAAAAACTGATTGATGGATGAATATAATAAAATGAAATATATATAAAATACTAAATTAGTTTAATATACAAAGTTTCATCTTTTAATTAATAGAATATTTATTTATCGATATATTAATATCTTTCTAAATTAATAAAAATTAAAGTCCACTATTATTAAATTAGATAGGTGCTAGAAATCATCAATTTAATTATTCAGATAAATAGTTTTGGTGATTGAACATTAACTTAAGTAAATTACTGATTAGTAAAAGATAAAACGGAAATAAGCGGTAGACGGCAGCACAAGATGAAATCGGATAAAGACTACATACCCGGAAGTACACAGGAGACCAGACTGCATCGATATTGGAAGTTCCATGCTGGACAAATTAAAAAAAAATATTCAAGCGCGGAATATTGATGATCATTAAATACAAGGTCAAGCTGGAGCCACTTGAAGTCAAGCCAAGCTGAATAAGGAATGAAGCACTAGCACATCGCAAACTGATTGAAGGACCGGGCAGACCTATTTTGGGTAAAGCTAATAAATACATTGTCCGATACATGAAGAGCTATTTTACAACGCTTTTCAACCTCAACCCAATTATAAATAGGAGGGATGCAAGCTGAAGAAATTACTTCACCATCTTTGAATTTAAAGAACGAGAGAATTAGCTCAAGCTTTCAAAATCACAAAGTTCTCTTAGCGAGAAAAGAATTTAGGTGTTGTCATTACTACACTGAACCGAAACGGTTAGTGAGTAGGTTCTCAACGGACTGTAAAAAGCCGTTGAAAAAGACGGACTGTAGCAGTTTAGAGAGGTCTATGAGTTTCGTTAACAAAATATAGCTGTGAGGGTTATATTGAGTCAGTCTAGCTAGGAGATTGTACGACAAGTGTTGTACACCGAGGCTTCTAGTGGACACCTTCCTGACCGGGGAGAAGGGGAGGCGTATGAGACTTTAACTACGAAATTTCACAAACAAACTTAGTTTGTACCGCAAAAATACACACACAAAACACGCTCACATCCGGTATTGGTTCAAAACTGACCGATTTCTTCGCACCAGTCAACACACTAGCATATCAACACAGTTTTTGAGCTTTAACAATATCAAAACTGAAAAACTAACAAAAGATAATCTGAGTGTTTATTCTTTTCCCTTTTAACACGCAAACCGATCATAACAATATGTTTTTTGTATAGCAATAATGATTAAAAATACCAAGTTAGGCAGCAAAGCAGTAATTTTTTACCCTGACCAATGATCAAGTTCAAATACATTGTTCCATCAGATGATGTAATAACTCATGTTCCATTTGAGTTCTTGGGCTTTTATTATTTTATTGAATTCGATGTTGATTCAACTTGAATAAATCGAAAATTAAAAGCAAAAAAAACGTAAATAATGAATCAATGATATAATCCCATGAAATTTCCGGCGTAGCAGTTAAATCTAAGTTAACGACCACTTAAAGACAAACCAAGCAAGCTGGCACGTAAACCAAACCATGTGAGGGCTTTTGCAGCCAAAATTAATCAAACATTTTTCTAACAAAGCCACAATCTAATCTCATTTCAACGGTCAGTATCACAATCAATTGTCTCGGAGAAATAATAATATAATAAAACTATTGAAACCTTCGAGGCATATTCAATTGCCTGCCTGTAGAAATAAATATTGACAATTTTGTCCCCTTTGAATACATTTGGTGCAAAATCTTAAACCTTGTGGCCGCTTCACATTGGCTCATTTGCTTTGACTTCTTTTTATATTAAAAGCCGTTATCTTTTGCTCTAAGATATCGGAGTATTCATTTATATATATTACATAAACAATAAATATATATCTGTGCTAGTAAATAGTAATCACACGCTCGGACTAACTGTAACTAATCTGAATTGAATTTGTTCGTCATTGCAAGTTATTGACGACCCCAATCTACAAAAATGTCGATTGTCAAGGCAACTTAACTTATAATGATTCATTTGTCCTTAATATAACATGATGCATTTTACACTTACTACAACCTGAGTTAAAACAGAGCAATTCTAGTAAACAGAACAGCAGCAGACATTTATGCATAGAAAAATTTGTAATTAGTTTGTAACAACATAGTGTATTATTCCCATCAACTGATCATGAGTAGTCCAACAATAAACAAGAGACATGAAGTAAAAAATGCGTAAAAAACAATTTTCCTTCATACATTACGAAACAGGGACTTCCTAAAAACAGAGCAAAAACAGAGGCTTAGTCAATCAGAGCTGTGAGCTATACAACTGAGAGACTACATCACATGCGAGGAAGTAAAACATACGGAAAAGTCAAGCTGAGCTTATTCAAAAGCTACGAGCTTGTCCCTTCCTAGAAAGAAAAAACTCCCTCGCACGAAAAACGTCGACCCCTCAGAAAAAAAAAAGGGAAAAGACAAAGAAAGCAGAAAAATTCCGGGGATGTCTGTAAAATAACACCCCTCAGGCAATCATCCACTTTCTTGTCTTTTTTCTTTCTTCTTGTAAGAAGAAAAAAAAAGAAACTAAGCCTGAGTTTTCAGATCCTTCTCTGTAATGAAAGTCCCATGAAATCCGTAAGGAACCCTAGACGGCAACTTAACCACCGCCTCCAATTCCAAGCTCTTTGCATTTACGATCCTAAGCTCCGATTCCCATAAATTCTCGTCGTGGACGAACGCCAAAATATATCCGTCGTCTTCTCCTTCCTTCAGATTCGGCAAAAAAGCGGCTCCCCGCCGAATTTCCCGTCTCCGTAAACATACTTGTCGACTTCCCCGCTAAAGAGGTCGACCTTCGCAAACCCCGAAACCCTAGGCCAAGGCTCGGCGATCGCCAAGTAGGCGTACCGAGTCTTCCTCCCGAGCTTATTTCGGTTGACCATCCCGGCCTCTAAGTTGACCCTATCCTCCTCCCTCTCAATCACGGCCCTTCGAGTCGATTTTCCCGTCCTAACGTTCAGTCGAATCTCCGAGAGTACGCTCTTCAGCGCCTCGTCGGACTCGTTGAAGATCGAGTCGGGGGGAGTCATGCACGAGCCGATCACGACGACCTCGTCGTTCTCGGGCTCCTCCCAAGCGTTCCAAAGGTGGAAGCAGAAGCAGTCGGGGACTTCGATCCACTTGATCCCCGACGCGTCCTCCGCGTATTTCGACATGACGCCGAACCTCGAGACCTTTTTCTCGTCGTAGATCACCGGGGACCCGCCCGTCAGCATCTCCGACAATTTGAACACGACTTGTTGGTCCGGGATCACCACGAAGTTTTCGGTGATCGCAAAGTCGTGCATCATCGTCGGCTCGTTCACCGGGATGTCTACGTCTTTAGACTTCTGGCTTGTTGGAAATAAAAATATATCATAAATTTTTATACATATTATTATATAGAAAGAAGAAAAAGGGACATATACGTCTCAATCAGCTTAACGTTTTAAGTGAAGTGAGGGTGGGATAGTCAAAATGCGGGGTCATAGAGTTTAGAAACATTTTGAAAACATTCTTGTGGATGCTGACTGACCAGGTTTGAACAGGTCTATTTAAACCTGGTCAGCTTAACATTTTAAGTGAAGTGACTGATTTGATCTGTTCACATTTACTCACCGTCTTTCGAGAATCTAAAGTACTTGAGATAGGGTTTCCGAATCACGTCGTAGCTCATGGCGAATAGCTCGCCGGAGACGGGATCCAATTTCGGGTGGGCGATCATCGTCGAGGTCAACTGACTGTCGAAATCGTACCTCCCGACGGTTTTCAAATCGCCGTCGTCGGTTATTCTTACATGGTAGGGCAAGTCGTCCTCGGACATGGCGAGAAGCCTATCGTTGAAGTACACGAGCCCCGCATTCGCAACGCCCGTCCCCTTTTCTTGATCGACGAGCCCGAACATGGCCCGGCCGTAGAAGAGCAGTAGCCGGGCTATCCCCGAGTGCCCGTGGAGCTCTCCCACGGCCTTGGGGAAAATGGGCCGGCCCAAAGCCCGTTCTTGGACGTAACGGCTCGTCTGGGTGAACCGGCACGAGTAGCTCGCCCGCCCGTCCTCGAACCCTACGGCGTGGATCATCCCGTCCCCGTCGAAAAAGTGGTGGCCCGCCCGCGGGTCGAAGAGCGGGTTCGCCCCGTTCCTGACGTAGAACCCGCGGATCGATCTGGGAATGGTCCCAATCACGGGGAGGTCGTGCTCGACGGGCCGCTCGGGGACGGGGGAGAAGTTTCCGGAGATTTGGACCCGCGGGTCGGCGGTTCGGGGCAGCGGGTCGCGGAGCTCGTGGGCGTTTAGGGTCGTTTCGATGGCGTCTAGGGCCATGGAGGCGAGCTTTTTGCGCTACGTTCCATTGCGGCGGCTTTGGCGGTGGTGGGGTGGTTGTTTTTGTGGGGCGGCGGCGCGTGGGGTTGTGTTGCTGTGGGGGGACAGCGATCGTTGTTGCTGTTGATGTGTTTTTTCTGCTTTGGGAAGTTTAAGGTTGTCGGAGTTTGGAGTGAGGATTTGACGGCGTGATATGGAGGTTTGTGATCGAGCCATGGAGTGGTTCTTGATGTTGCTGTGTAATGATGGACATGTTTTTTTTTTTGCGTGCACTCTTTCGACTGTTTGCTTATTTTGAGGTTATTTATTTATGGGATGTTGACCGAGAATGGGAGGGAGAGAGGAGGGAGATGCACACATAAAAGAGGTTTGAGAGTATATATAGAGAGAGTTAGAGAGATGAAGGTTATGAAGGACGACGAAGATGGAGGTCCACGTGTTGGAAAGTGAAGTGATGATACATACCTTCTTCAAACTTCTATTGTACAATTTTCTTTATGTGTGTGTGTGTGTTTTTTTCGGCATGAATAGCGTAGACGAAATGGGAAAATGGTTTATTATTGGTATGGTCAATTATAAAGTTGTTTGTTAGTCGGAATATTCTATGAATATATATTGAAATGATTTGTTTCATTACAAGGATTGGGTTCTTGGCTTGAATTAAAACTTGGAAATCACTTGCTGGCTTGTTAAATTGTCCACCACTTGTTACGTGAGTTTATGCTTGTAAGAAGTAAATCTTAGTTAAAAGTAATACTGAATTTTTGCTTGGACAAAAATGATTTTTTCCATGATTTAAATATGTTTTCGCCTTGTATGACATGACCCACGTTAAGGTTTTTGTCACATGGGATCGAAGATTGCCAAAACAGCGTTCAAGCAAAATCTCGCCTTTTTTGCCTACGAAGGCAATCCCGTATATTCAGAAGAGATGATCATTTTCGTTTTAATTTCTTAAATATAGAAAAATTGGGTTTTCAACACTAGTAATTAACGGAAAAGTTGCTCAACTTCCCCGCGTTTAATCCTCTAAAATTAGGAAGTGACGTTGCATAAATATATAAGATATATTGATATACTAAGACGTGGCATGCCAGCTACGGGTCTTGACCTAAATCAAATTTCAAACAAATGGAATACTTTCTCAAGAATGGCAATAATTTTACATCAATAACATATAAATGAGTTAATATAATTAGAAATACACGTTGCGTGACATTAATTTAGGTACGGATAGCTTGAAAGATTAATTTATTTTCATTGTGGTACTTGCTTAACAAAAATATTATTTGATGTTGAAATAATAGACTAATTAACAACCATATCGTGACTGAGTACAATAGTAAAATATGTAATTACCCACCAATGAGTTAATAGAGCCGTAGTGATTCTCTCCTAATGTCACGGATGACTTGACTCCAACAAAGGAAAAGGGGATTAGCTTAGTATTAATACGCTTAATTATTTATTAATATAGTGTGATATGATTAAAAGCTATATCTTTTTGACATCTGCCGTTTATAAATTCCCGATCTTGCTACGTGTTCGATTTGAACTTGGAATATGATGGGCTCACATCTCCATTATTTGTGACTTTATTTGAAAGTTAAATTTCAATATTTATACATAAAGTAGAGTTTGAGTGGACTACTTATAAGATGAGTTTAATTAGCCGATACCGGTAAACGAAGATAAATGAGATTAAAACCGAATGTCAATGATCTAAATAAAGCATGAAGATAAATTAACCTTTTTTGGATATTCATTTGAAACCTAAGAGAATTGTATCTCGTTTACCAAGAACTTCAATGGGATTATTGTTTAACACCACTTAAGATTAATTATGATAGAATCAGAAAGTGTAGTTGACTTACCTACATGATTTAAGTATATATGATATTTAAATGAATGATGTGCGCATTAACATGATAACATAATTAATTTTTCCCATTTTCAAGCTAAGAGTGCATTTTGCCCATTAACGAAATAAAAAATAATTAACTATCCAATTTTCAACCTACGAGTGCAATTTTGCCCTTTTTCTTTGTTGTCGGCCGCTTAAGGTTTTGTTATAGTTGTATATAACGAATTTGTTTATTGGCTTTTAGAAGCATAAAATACATATAACCAAGATTTACTCGGCTAAACAATTTGTTTTTACTTTATATTGCTTGACACCACTGCAATATCAATCACAAATTGCAGGGCTCTAACTCAATCGTAACTATTCGAAAATTCACACAAAATTTTCTCTTAATTTGTTTAGAAGTGAGCTAATTTTTTTTCTTAAAATTTATTTAAATTATTGAGGTCGACGACTCTACACTCGAGTTCGAGCAGATATAAATCCTCAAGCTCGAGGACACTATTTAATTTTTGAGCTCGGACAAGAACTTCGAAATGAGCCGAGTACGACTTGTTACTTCGCAAGTTTAATGATGTTTCAATTAACCTTTAGAGAGATCAAGACTGAAAAAAGCACTCAAAAACATTGCTAATAGTTAAAATAGAATCATAATATTTTTCAAAATAATATTCTATAAGTTTTTTACGAATTTTTGTGGTTTATTTTTCTTAAAAAAAAGAAAGATATTTCTCGATAGTTCCGATGAAGAACATAAGAGTAAGAACTCCCTTGAAATCTTATAGGAAAGGTTAAATTTATCCAAATTAATATTGTTCACTTGACAATATATGTTTTCTTGTAAGCCCGCTATAAGTAAAAGGCCCGCGTTATAATGTGGAGAATCCAAGATAAATAAACCTAGGTGCTTGACCAAGATAATTATTACAACCAAGATAATTAATATGAAATGACTAAAACACTCTCAACACATGACCTTGAATTAATAGTTTTAGGTCAAGAGAGGACCACTAACCCTAGTTGATGAAAGGAATGTATGCGTACCGTACTTCATAAAACTTAACATCATCTCATTTATATTCTAATAATTCATTTTGATAATTATATATATGCGTTAAATATAATAACTCAAGAAGCATGTTGAAGCTAACAAATTGCTGCTAATTAATTTTCCCATTCGCGGCCATCATGCATGAGCATGTGTGTGTTGTAACGTATTCGTTATCTTCTTTCTATCAGGAAGATTATCCAAAAATTAATTATACGTGCCCCAATTCTTGCAACTTGACAAAGAATCATAGTACGTGTACTGTTGATTTAGTTAAATAATAATAATCATCGTAGTAACAATAATAATCTCTAAAAAACGCATCTGTCCAAGAATAAAAAAACTATAAACCTAACTCTTGATTAGGACTCCGAGGACTAGTTTAGGATCACTTTAAGGTGTTGCTTTGTTCTCAAATGTTCTTTTAATATGCAAAACCTTATCAAGGATCAATGATTATTACTCTTTTATTACAACTTGCTAATATTCTACATTATCAACGCTGTGTGTCTTTTGTGAGGATTTTGTTAGCACGTATCCGCCTAATAAAGAACACAAGGAGTATATATCCAGTAATAACTAATTAAAGACTTAACGACATGGTGCATAATGTTTAAATTTACTTGTATATTTATACCATAACTGAATTATATGAATTCAATCAAGTTGGCGGCTTAAAATGGTACAACACTAATAACCCTCTATCCTATCAAATTACAGGCAAAATATATTATTTATTAAAGTCGATCTAAGATAGACAACAAACAAATAAAATACTGACAGTCTCAGCAGTCAAATTTGTACGGGATAATACCTACTATTGCTTCCAACCGAAAGTTAATTCCTTTTAGCAAAAATAACTGTCGATGTTACGTTAATATGTCTTTTTCAATATTTACACCATATATAGGTATATGTATATGAGGAATTTTATGGTGCTTACCTTATGTGAGCACTTTATCTGGGCATCTGTAGATGTGGCACCGATTCGTGCCATTTCAAGATCCCACATCGACATCTAAGGTTATGTCGTCTTAATTAACACCTTTTACGTGTCATTAATCGACATTTCGGATGCTAATGTGTCATATCGACGCCTTAAATAACATTTTACGTGTCAATGAAATATATCGATCAATATGCCACGTCAGCATCCAAAATGTCGATTAATGACACCCAAAAGGTGTTAGTTAAGATGACATAACCTTGTCGATGTGGGATGTTAAAATGGCACGAATCAGTGTCACATCAACGGGAGTCCACATTGCTCACCTTAATTCCTATATATATATATATATATTTGTAAGTGTTTGGCGGCTTTGACTCAGCATTTGATAGGTTCGTTACATCAAGCTTTCGGTGGAAATGCCATGCACGGTACGGTATGTGATTAGTCAAATTATCCTAATTGATTCATAATTTACTACGTAAGAAATTATACAATATAATCGAAATCAGTTTACATACTTCTCGTGTACTACCCAATTAGCCCAATATGATGCCCTAGTATTGTAATCCGTGCAATAAACAATTCAAAGGTCCATCATAAGACTACTGTGGCCCAAAAAGGACAAGATCGTAGTTCATGGTGAACTGAATTTGGATTTCATAAGCAAATTAAATGAAAAGATGCGGGAGGAACATTTTATGCAAAGGGCATCCTAAATTTTCTAATTTTGGGCCTGATATAATAATCATCCACTTTGATACAGTTTTTGCTTCTCGTTATTACTTCTTTAGATTACTAATTCACATAGAAAGTTTATTTGTCAGTTTTAAGGAAACTTTCCACTATTTTCCTATCATGTCGTAATTATTGTGTATTAGTATGTGCGAAGAGGATCAAATAAGATATAAATACAATTGCCACCTACCATTTTTAAGCCGCCCCATGCGACCATTGGTAATAACTATTCCACTTACTTACCGTCAAAATATATCTTTCCAATCCGTCATCTATAATCGTACATACCTATATTTGAAAATTAGCAACGATAATGCACGATAATGCAACACCTATTCAATTTCTTTTTTTTTTTTCTCTTAAAAGTTGATGGACATTTCGTGCATTTCCCTTTGGAAATGAACTAGTTGTCATCTTATTGTACACGTGATCATACGTACAAGTCAGACAACTCACGAATTTTCTTCTGACATATTCGTTATAAATAAATTTCCCCCCTTAATCTATATAAATAGTCCACTATGCGAACATAATTAAAAATCGAATTCAATCCATGGCTTCCCTTCACTCTTCTCCGACCACACTGCTCTCAACCAATAGTACCCACCACCTCCGCCGCGCCACCACCCATTCCCGGCGCAACCCACCTCCTCAAATCACCTGCAGCGGCGGCGGCGACAAAAACCCAGAAACCAAACTCGACCGGCGAAACCTCCTCCTCGGACTCGGCGGCGGCCTATACAGCGCATCCAACCTCACCACCATCTTCTCCGACGACCAACAAACCGCCCGCGCCACCCCTATCGACCCGCCGGAATTCTCCAAGTGCGGCGCGGCTCGCGACGTCGGCACCGGCGACCTCCTCGACATCAACTGCTGCCCGCCGCTATCCACCAAAGTCATCGACTACAAACTCCCTCCCCCGCCGGAAAAGCTCCGCCTAAGACCGCCGGCGCACAAAGTTACCAAGGAATACCTCAAAAAGTTCGAACTCGCCGTCAAACGCATGAAAGAGCTCGACAGAGAAGACCCATCGGACCCACGTGGGTTCACCCAGCAAGCCAACATTCACTGCGCCTACTGCAACGGCGCCCACGATCAAATCGGCTACCCAAATCTGGACATTCAAGTTCATAATTCTTGGCTCTTCTTTCCCTTCCACAGATGGTACCTCTACTTCTACGAAAGAATAATGGCGAAATTGATCGACGATGATAGCTTTACGTTGCCGTTTTGGAACTGGGACAACCCAAAGGGAATGCAAATGCCTCAGATCTTCGACGACGTTCGCTCTCCTCTCTACGACGCCAACAGAAACCAGGCTCACCGTCCGCCGGCGATAATCGACCTCAGCTTCTCCGGCGCCACCGACGAGGCTCAGATAGTCGCCAACAACCTGACGGAAATGTACAGCAAAATGATACGAAGCGTCAACTCTGTTTTGGACTTCATGGGTCAGCCTACAGAGCAGGGAGCTCGCCGAATCCCGGCATGGGCACGTCGGAGCGTGGGTCCCACGTGGCGGCGCACGCGTGGGTCGGAGACCCGAGGAACAAGTACGCCGAAGACATGGGCAATTTCTACTCCGCCGGGAGAGACACGCTCTTCTACTGCCACCACGCAAACGTCGATCGTATGTGGGCGATTTGGAAAACCCTAAAAACGCCATTGCCCAAAGAGATAACCGACGCCGACTACTTAAACGCCGCGTTTTTGTTCTACGACGAGGAGAAACGCCTGGTGAGGGTGAAGGTCGCCGACTGCCTCGACCATAGAAAAATGGGGTACGATTTCGAAAGGGTAGAAACGCCGTGGCTGAACTACAGGCCGCCGAAGAAGGCCGCCAGGGCGAAGATTGAGGACCTGACGTCGACGGCGGAGACGGCTGAGAGTTTTGTTTCCCCTAACGCTGAAGAAGACGACGAGGGTTTTGGTTCCGAAATCAGCTAAGGGTAAGGCCGACGAGGTTCTGGTGCTGGAAAATATACAGACGGATTCTACCAAGTTCGTTAAATTCGACGTCTTCGTCAACGATGAAGATGATAAGGTGAAGGAACTGAACAAGGCTGAGTACGCCGGCACTTTTGCTCAGGTGCCTCACAAGACGAAGGATAAGAGGGGGAGATCTAACATCAATCTGAGGTTGACTGAGCTTTACGAGGATATCGACGTCGGCGACGACGATGCGGTGGTTGTGACGCTCGTGCCGAGGTCGAACGGCGGTGATGTGACTATTGGGGGTATTAAGATTATTCCGTCGCCGCCGAGGTCGGGCTGAGCTGGTCGGTGCGGTGTTGTTATTGACTGCGTTGTATATTTTTGAGTTTGACTTGTTTGAATAGTAATATAAAAATAAAATTATAATAATAAATAATAATGGTGAAGATTTTTTAAAAGATATTTGAAGTATAAGATATTTTGGCAATGTGGCTGATAAGTGGTAAAGAAAGCTTTAGTGGGCACAAATCGCATCGCATGCACGCCATTGTTTTCTTAATGTGAAATGCTTCGTGAAAACGAAGGGAATAAATATCAGTTTACAAATTGCTAGTACAATACAAGCGAATTATTAAGTTACTGTGCTGTGTTGGGGACCTTACGCACTTTTTATTGCGCCTACAGAATATTTTATTTTTATTCATTCTGGGCTCGAAATAACACGACTAAATAATACGGCAAAAATTCTGAAGGTACAAATCTTATTTCCTTTCATAAACGTAGTATTAAGGAATAACACGACTCGAATAACATTATCGATAAGAATATAGAACAGAAACCTGCAGATAAATTTTGCTCTTTCAAGAGTGAACAATGCGCTGCTCATTACCATTTGCTTCATCTTGTTACCTTGTAGCTCTGCAGTGTTGGGATTAAAATCAAAGTTATTTTACTACTACTCTGTGAGAACAATGATAAATAAACGATAAATTTATCTATTACACCTAAGAATCAACAATTTTTGTTAGCCATTCGCTCATCGTACCTTAACCTTTTTCACTAGCTCCTTTGCCTTTGGATCGTTCTTGAAATGGTCACGCACGGGCTGAGCGAGAAAGAAAAACCCAGAATCAAATTTATTACTTAAGTTAGTCAAGGCATGCAATTCGATATTGCCTTTACATGGAAGAAAGCCACAAAGAATGTATTTTTTCGATTCGATATTTTATTAATATCATCATCACATATGTACCTGTAGAATGCGGTTAAGTGCTTTTGATAGAGCAGGTTTAAGGTCCCCGGATGCAATTCACCACTTGCATAATCATTGGCTAACTCTTCGAAGCTCTTGAAGGTTCTGAAGCATAAATACAAAAAATTTCAGTATATATATTATATATATATATATATATAGATAGAGAGAGAGAGAGAGAGAGAGAGAGAGAGACTTACTTGTCACCTCCATTCTCTGGTTTTCGTTCGACAGTGAACTCCTTGAACCATGGGAGAACAATGTATTTGATATACTCAAGGCATGGGTTTTTTCCCACAACCTTGGAGGGCAAAATGCTTTCTTGATCTTCAAATTGACATCAGCCTGTAAAACGCATTATCATATACTTTAGCAAATAATGCACGAGAAAAAGGGAGCGATCTGCAGAAGATTATAAATAATAGTGATTGTCCTCTTTAAGAAAATGAAGAAACTTTATTGATACTCAAGGTCAAGTATACCTCTTCATCCTCCATATAGATGGACGAAGAGGGATCACTCTTCGACATCTTTTCTTGGCCTTCTTGCAATCCGGGAGCATATCTGCATCAAAATCAATAGGAAATTTAAAAAAAAAATATTAATTATGTTCACCTTAAACAACAAAGCACATATAATGCTTACGGTGAGACAAAAGAATAGGCTTATTTTTCCTCTTTATGTCATCGCAATACTCCCTTGCGAGTACGTTCACCTTTCGCTGGTCCATTCCTAGCTGGCATATGTCAGCCTTCGAGAAAAAATTTCAAAATTAGCACCGAAATTCTTGGATTAATACCAGCATTTGGCGAAATTAAAGTTATGATTCCGATAGAGAACATACTAAACAGATAAGGTCGCAACTCACCTTAAGAAAAAATATATCAGCACATTGCATACAGGGATAGAAAATCTGAGCTGCCGATAACTCGTCTTGCTCCGAACGGCCCATAATTTGACAACACCTAAAGAAAATGCCCACGAAAAACCATAAGAATGAAGTGTCAACGCAATTAAAAAAAATCGAAAAATCAAAGAAAATGAGAAAGGTAACCTCATTATCCGAGGGAGCTTATTACGCCTAGCTATATCCATTACAATGGGCCAATACTCGTGGGCCCGCGAGTTGATTTCCTTCGAAGACCACAAGAACTCAACCTGACCGCCATCGATGTCCATACCTACGGCTTTCCATATCTCAATCAAGTATTCTCCGATCACTTGAATCTTCTTCAGATCTCCGCCCATTTTGTTGTTAAGCTGAGCAAACCAATCTGCGATCCATATTTTAACTTTGCAGCCAGCCGAAGTGAGCTTGTTTACGTTTATAGCCTTCATAACTCCCTGAATCAAGTGATAACCATAAACGTGATCAATAAAGAGAACACAAAAAGTACAGATTATGCATGGATATTAAAGAACTGCAATAAAATAGAGTGCAATAAGACCTGGGCAATGTGCATCCGCCCAGATGGTTCAAACCCATCGTAACAAATAGGGAAAGGCTTGTTGGCCAACAATTTCTGCAATTCATCCTCTTGAATGCACTCTTCACCGATGCTCCTTATTAAATCGAACCTCTCCTGCAAACTCATCCTACATCGGAACATTTTCTTAAGCACGCAAAATCAGCTAAAAGAAATAACAGAATTTGAAACTTTGCAACAACAGGTATCGTGAGCAATAAATATATAAGTTAGTTAAAAGGAGATTACTGAGGTGGAGCTGAAATGGAAGTTGATTGGAGCGGCTCAGACAGAGAAGCTTCACTGCTGTTTTCGTGGTTCTCGTTTTCCATTGATTGAGCAAGCTGAATACACTGGATTTCCTATCAAATGAGGTTGAATAATCAGATTGATGGACGATTAAGGATTTTCTTGATTAGGGTTCTTGAGCTGCCACAAAAGTAGACGAAATTAAAGACGACAGTTTTGAGAGAAATATTACAAGGCGTAATGGGGTTGGGCCCGCAATTGAGCCCGGTAATAAGCCCAAACTAAAACCATACTCAATTCTAAGAACATTTCGAATTAGTACTTCATTTTGTGCAAAACTAAAATAGAGTACGCTTTTACTCTAACAATACTATATTTAACGCATATAATGTGTTGATGAGCAGAGATACTGATCCAATTTAGACTGAAGTAGGGGTAGAGTTTATAGTCAAAAGTTAGATACAAATCCAATTTAGACTGAAATTTGTCGAAGTGTTTGTATCAGAGTGGTTATGTGGGGATTTCTACATGATAGGAAAAAAAAATACTTCTAGAACACTTAGAGAACTTAATTTTTCTACCAGTCGAAGCCGTCTCAGGCCAACGTTGGAGTTTAAATTCGATTTGGATTGAATTTAGTTAGAGTGTCATAACACCTTCTACAAAATTATAAATATATATATCATATATATATGTATAGTTTTGTGAAAATTTCTGAGTAAGTGAAGAAAAAAATACATAATTTTATTTAATCTTCCCATCAATCTTGAGCGAAACCTAAACTATGAATACTCATAAATTAGGGCCTTGCAAGAAAGACACTATATCACATAGTTAAACTTTGTATCGTTCCCGACACAGATTACACATACACATACAATCATTAAGCATCATGCCCACACGTCTCCATCAAAACTCAAGATTATTACACCATCCAAACCCTAGTTTATTAATTATTACATTCATCACCAAAACTCAAAACCTCAGCCAGATCTCATTCACCCTATTCTTGAACTCGAAGGGCGAATTGTACTGCGCGACGACATACTCCGTCCCGTCATACTTTGCCCGTCCCTCCTCGACAGCATCGTACCATTTCGTCCCTTTAACGCTTTCGAACAACGCCGACGCTTCTTTTCCGACGTTATCGTTCGTTACGAATCCGCTAAACTGCCTAACCGCTATGAACGTCGTGCCCCACTTCTGTATGCGGAGGGATTCCGACTTTGGAGCGCTCGCTTGGTTCGCTTTAGGTATATAAAAGCTGAC
Source organism: Craterostigma plantagineum (assembly GCA_027422505.1). Classification (NCBI taxonomy): domain Eukaryota; kingdom Viridiplantae; phylum Streptophyta; class Magnoliopsida; order Lamiales; family Linderniaceae; genus Craterostigma; species Craterostigma plantagineum. Next base: position 24,686 of record JAPQWV010002939.1, on the reverse strand, counting down.
GATGAACGACGGCGCACGCAGAGGGCCGTCGCTCGATTTTACTTCCATTATCACGGGCGCCGTCATCTCGATCTTCGCGTGGTTCTCATTATCGCCTTGTATGTAATCGAAAAGCCTGACAGAGACACAAAGTGTAATATCACATGTTCGAACACTGGCCGTGTAAGAAATATAATATATAATATTAAAAACAATTTACATCCAATTTTAAGCTTTCGGGTGAGTGGTCATTTACATGGTAACAGGGTTTATTGGCTAAAGAGGACATAGTACGAATACTTACAACAACCCATTTAAGAAAATTATACGTTTAAGGCTAGAAGATGTCAGTTGGAAGACGTATTAAAATATAATCTATAAGATATAGGGATAACAATCGAACCCATTAAAGATCAATTGGAGCCGACGGAGAGTGTTTGCAGGGGCCTTGTACCATTTGTGGTATAGTAAATCTATTCGCAAATCGCAGACCCATTTGAAGATCCTTTTTTACCATTCGTAATAAATCTAGTATGATTCACTTCATTCAAACTTTAATTTTTCGGTAAAAATGGTCATTTTAGGAGGCATGACAGTATAATTATATACTTCGAATATTATGTCATAAAGCTAAGCCAGTAGTTAGTTATCTTGCATCCTCCTAATTGGTTATAGAGCAACACTTATTCTTGAGCTGCGATGATTAACACCGCTTTCGAAAAGAAAATCACTTCACAAAAACACACACACACACACACACACACACACACACACACACATATATATATATCAGGGAATTGGAATAATCAGGAGAAGAAATTGAATATATACTTACTGGTAGAATGCAGTATTTCCTGCATGAACAATTGAAGCATCCTCAATGGGCTTAGTGGAAATCCACATGGTTGAGTTATATCGCCTAATTTCAAACCCCTTTCCACTCTGAATCACATCGTAAGTTGGGCACTCTATACGTTCGCAGCTACCCTTCACCGCATCTCCACGTGTCAAAAACTGTTGGCGTAAACAAGATTGATTATTACCAAGAGCTTGATGAACATGTCAAGAACAGCCATTCTCGTAGGTTATTTTTGGTTTGTTGCTATATTTCTTTTGAACGATAATCTTTTACAGAGATGTGTGTAGGTGGTGAACATGAATGTGTAGTTTGAGAAAGATATGTTAGGCTCCAATGGCCACGGTGACGACACGATATGTTTAGAGTTATTTGTTTTATTCTTCTTTGTGTGGCTATTATAAATTTCTAGAGCTTTGGGCAGCCCTCTTCATTATTTCTCTATGTCGGAATGACTTATTTTAATGATAATAAGCTGCGTAGAGTTGGCTCACATTGTTGTAGATCTGTGAGTTGTGTTGGTTCTATTATAGGTTGCAATTCGTGGGATTGGGGTTAGGTTTTGTTTCTCAACTCAATTTGACTTTGAGGAAAAGGAAAAAAAAAAAAACAGGACAATTGGCGGTGAAGTGAAAAATAACCAAGCATACATGTGAATTACAAAAATATCAAGTCCACATGCTGGGAAAAAATTAAATTTTGACAATAAATCTAAATATTGTAGGAACTAAATCAAGTGAGACAGTTGTAGGAGTACTCCATGTCAAGTCAAGTTATAGGAATTCGTCAAATATTAAGAATATGCCATTGATCAGGATAGCCACAGTTGAGACATATAGCGTCCAAGCCATTATTATAGACATAGAGGAACTAAATCATCCCCAAGAATTGGTAATGGACGCACTGATCAAAGAGTTACGAAATGAAACTACAATCCCATTGTAATGAAATAAGATACTGCAATAAAATGCTCAGTGGAAGGAGAATCGTTTATTGAATTGGGCTAACGGAAATAGAATCCACTGCCCCAACAACGCCGTGAAGGCGTTTTCATCTCATCACAGCATAAGCAAGCAATGAAACTATCAGAATAAAGGATTAACCTTTGATTCAAAGATAGGAAATTGGCTTCAGTGTGTGTAACAAAATCAGATCATTGATTAAATAAAAAAAAACCTCACTGAAATCCGCTAAGAGCATCTCCAACGGGTACTTTATTTTTGTGTAAAACACAAAATAGAGTACTATTCTACTCCAATGGGACTTTATATTTAACACAAATATTGTGTTGATCAGCAGAGAAACTCTAGATCTAGAGTACGGACGATTTTTAGCACAAAATAGAGTTTTAAAAAATATATATTTTATTAATATAATAAATTAAAATTAAATAATATGCTAATTTTATCATTTATTTAATTTTTAAATATTAATAATTAAAATATATTAACTTTTTATTTTATATAAAAAGTTTAATAAGGCATTATGATAGTAATATATAGAAATTTGATTTTTAGTGTAAAAATAGAGTTAATGGATTGGAGTGAAAACTAGTGTAGAAAATAGAGTTTATGGGTTGGAATAAAAGTACTATAGCAACTGTATTATTGTGAATATTACCTGTATTTTATGCGTTGCTTGGAGATGCTCTAGAGATTCATTTATTCTGTCATCATCAGCCCAATCCATCAAAAGGAGCCTCTTTTTTTTTTTAACGAAACAATAGCAAACAATTACAATAGGAAAAATTGGGAAAATAAGGATGTGTGCTCAGACAGCCAAGGGTTAGTCTTCAACTGCAAGATCAGAACTCTAGTCCACAGTACAATTGCTTCATCACAGCACATATGTTTATCAATTGAGATCACAAGTAGGCGCGGCGGAGAAAAAAAAGAGAGATTTAGAACATGACTGTTGAAATTCAAGCAACAACACAATAAACAAGCAACAGCCAACAAGCAATCGTTTGCAAATACAAAGAGATCAACTTTCAGACGTTTGGCAGCTAAACAGAGATGGTGCTAAACTCTATTAAACCAAATGGGTGTATTTATTGTTGAGGTTTGGGTGCTAGGGTTTGTACGTTGTAATGGGCTTAATCAATTGGGCTTATTGGGCTTATGTTTTATGAGAAATGTGAATTCTTGGTCTCATTTCCAATTTAAAGAAATTTTCATACTCCTAATATATTTTTTCGATTATAAGGATCAATGCAATTAATCAAAGTCCCCGCGATACTACATGTAAGTTCAATTTAAGTCAAATTGAATGTTTGTTGTGGGTTACGGATGTTCAGTGGAAATAATCTTCTTGATATGTCGTGTGTATCTTTTACTCGACAAAAATAGTCAAAGAATACAAGTGAAATCGAATTTTTGAAAGGGACTAGACCACTTCGTTCTGCATTGAATATTTAAGGAAAAACATTGATTAGATTATATTAAATATACTCGCCAAAATTTATTTAGTTTAATATTTCCTGAGAAATAAAATAAATATAATTGAATACGTTATACGATATTCAATCAAAATCGAAGTTACCAAATCAAATCACCCACCAACTTTCAACCCTCCAACCTACAAATCATCTTTAACAGATTAATAAATAAAATCGATATAATCACGATTCATCATTACATAACATGATACGTGAGTATCATCTTATTCCCACACACAATGTCAACTCGAAACAAATACACACGATTTCAAAAAAAAAAAAAACACCAAAATAGCCACGCCCGCAAACACACACACACACAAAAACACAAACAGAACACTTAAACTTCAATCAAAATATATATAATCAACAAAATCATCAATTAACAAAAGCACACCTCTTCCTTATCTCTCCCTGGCGCCCAGTTAGCACATCAATCTTCCCCATCTTCACCATAGACTTTGCGAAATCCTCGTAGAACGTCGAAGAACCTCCCCCCGAAATTTGGCTCGTAATATACTTCTTCGCCTCGTCATCGTCTAAAAGCGTAGCGTCTGAAGTGAAGAGTCCCCTTCTCTTACTCACTTGCTTGTAATAAGCCAAATCGAACTTGAGGAAACTCCCGGGATCCATCTCGACTAGGGTCGTGACGTCAGTGGCATTGCAACGCCTCTTTAGCTTAGCCACGTAGTTCGGGTCCAACGAAGGGTCAACGTCCCCCTTTCCCGTGAAGTTGTAAAGGCGGTTCGTGAAGCTCGAACAGTGCGAAGTTCCTATCGTGTGCCCTCCTGTATGTATGATAAAACCCAATACGTACATTGGAAAAGTAATATATAATTTTTTTTTTCAGAAAAAAACGTGCAGTAAAATCAAGGCTTTCATGATCAATTATTTACTCAAGCAGACACGCCTTCACTTTCAACCAATTCACTTTATGTTGAAGCAATTCTAACAATTATGTTGACCTGCGTGTTACCGCTCGCGTTTCTGATATGTATCATTTTTCTTATATAGTTATTTGTCGAAAACACTAATTATTAGAAGTGCAATTTTATGGCCATGCATACCTGATAGAACGACGAGATCCTTTACGCTCAAACCCTTGGAGGCGAACGCTGATTTTAACTGAGTGAAGTTGAAGGAAGGCGGCGGGAGGTCAACGTTCGCCTCCGAGTCGTTCGATACTCGGCCGTCTCTTCTACCCAACGGTACTTTGTAGTAAGGCCCATGCGTCTTTGGAAATTACATATTCAAGTATAAATATCAAATATACGAATATATATATATATATATATATTGACTATAGTAAACAAATTGGCTAAACCATGGTAACGGCGTCGCGTGCCACCAAAGCTAAGATGTCGGCGCAAGAAAAAACTCCCGGCACACCTTCTCTACGGCGGTTTTGATTCGATCGATCGACCCAAACCCTCGTAAGGATAGATTTGGAAATGCATCTTTCTCGGCCGTATGGTTAGCAGTTGAGTTAATCAGCACGGAACCATCGCATCCCTTCAACGAAAAATAAAACCCAACAAATTGCTGTCGAACGAATGCACTATTTAAAAGAATTATGAGAAAATCGTAGAAAGAACAAACTAACCCTAACGAAGCAGTCGTGGAAGTGCATTCGCAGAAGAGGGCCCGCAAGGCTCGGAGCTTCGGAGAGTATGATCGATAATTCACGCGTTACGATCTTCTCGACGCGTGGACACGTGGCATTGTAGTAGCCGTAGACCAACCCTTGAGCGTAGCATGCGCTCAACGTTGTAAGAAAAACTAAGCTTATTACATGAATATCTTTAGCTGTGATAAACGCCATTTAATTATTCGTTGGATCGTGAATGTAGTATGATCAGGCTACTATATAGTCTATGTGCTATTAATAATCTCTTTGGTATCTGTTTGGTATTGGTGTGATAATTTGCAGAATTTGTCACCATTATATATAGTTGGGCAATGTATAAGGGATTAAAAGATGACTATGTGCAAAAGGGTTTTGTTGCTCGATAGTTATCACTTGGAGCCAGTGACCTGTCAACTTTTTTTTTCCAGTTCGTGTAATGGTTGACAAAGGTTTTATTAAGGTTATAATAATTATACGACGGTTAGATTATAGTAACGAGACACCTAACCCTAGCTGGTCTCCTACGCAGTCGATTTAGTACGGAAAATGCTGTAAATACAACATATAAATTAAAAAAACGATACTCCTTTTTTTTGTTCTTTACCTGAAATAATAATTTAACATGGTAGTTGATAACAGAACTCAAATCAAGAGATTATAAGTAGGACAATCATCACTTCCTAATTTTTGATGTTAGACAAGAAAGCAATCTAAACGTGAAAGGACGGACATAATTAAATTAAAAAATTAAAATATGACCCCCAGAAAATTTTACGTAATATTGTCGTTAACAGTGGCGGAGCCACATGAGAACCAGTGGGGTCAGGGAAAAAAAATATTAATAATTACGGTGAAAAAATTTTAGGACTACAATTGAAAAAATTATACTGAAAGGATCCAGGGAAAATCTATAAAAATAGTGGGTATGTGGTCCAATTTCCTAGTACAATTACCAAAATGACCCCACTGATTTAACAGTCCGGCTCCGCCACTGGTCGTTAAGCAGTAAATCTCCTTTAATAATTCTCAGGGTTATATGCAATATATAATTTACAGGAAAGAATATTCTTAAGATTTTTTTTATTCTTTCCTTTTCATTTTTGCCATACTCAAAGGGGCATGATGAACAATTTTAACTAATGATAAAAAATTATGCATATCATTTTAATCGTCGCGAAACAAACAATAAATTAGATGCATTTATTGTTTTATTACGTAAAATCACATGAGACAACGATGATTTTATGATTTGGTGGATTATATAATTAATAAATATAAATAAATAAAATACAAAAAATAAATAAATAAAAAAGGAGAGTAACTCGTAACTTAGGATTACGAGTTACTTGAAAACCGGATCTAACTCGTATTCTGGGATTACGAGTTACTCCACGTAGACTCCCACGCCAGCGAGTATAACTCGTATTCTGGGATACGAGTTACGTAAACTCGTAATCCCAGAATACGAAAACTTTATTTTATTAATGTTTTTATTTCTTGTTTATTTTGTTAATGTTTGATTTTTTTTTAATTATTTAATAAAAAAGCCAAAAAGTATTGGAACAAGTCACTAGTAATAACAAGAAGCGATGACCATTTCTCTAAATCATGTCTACCGTCCATTTTGGCTCTGTTGACTGATCCATGCAAATTAGTTGATGACAAATTAGTCTTAAAAAAAGAGTGACAAGAATTATAAATAACAAAGGGACTTGAAATGAAAAAGGATAATATATATCAAAGTCAAGCTTCTATCTTGTGGATATATGTTAAATATGACCTATATTTAAAATATCTCATATGAACCATACGCGACAAAATCGCAATGATCGTATAGGCCCAATTCTTTGTTTTTGATGAATAGGTAATGATAACTTCTTCAGAAAAAAAAATCACTGAACTTCAGGGGCTTAGCTATTACATTTTCATTGAGATTCCCACATCATGATTTTGAACACAATTTTTCTTGTCATAATAGATCTCATTCACATGGTCCGAACTTATATGCTTCTCTAGACTTAGATTCAAAAACGGAAATTTGATTTGGATCGATTTTTCGGGAGATGCGATAAACATTGTCTTATTTCAAGAACTAAAACAGAATGGGGGAGAAAGCAGTCATCGATTAGTTTCAAACTCTCTTCTTCCTTGGCGCTGGTTTTTTCATAACAGCAACGCCATTGCCCCACTGAACACTGCGCCGCGCGCAAAAGAGACAAAAGAGCCAATCCCATAAATGGAAGATACATCATTAACATCTTATCCGATGCTCTGTTTGAAAATTTCAGCTCGCAAAGTATTGCCGCCTGTAAATCATTGATGATAGCAACGATGATGAAACGCCAGAATAAACAAGAAAACAGAGCTGACTATTGAAAGGAAACAGAGGACACTCATTCACGCTTGAGAAGGTTTCCATGGCAAGAAGACGAAAGTATGTATGTATGTATGTATGTATGTCTGTATGTATGTGCTTTATCACCCTACATAGAAAGATCTAACAACGAAATGGATGCACAATCGAACCAACGAAGAGAAGCAAGCAATTCAAGAAAAAAAAAGAAGGAAAAAGACAGAGCAATTCATTACTCTCCAAGACGAAGACTAAAGAACATAAGGCATCATGTTATAACATAAAAAGGGCGTGTATCTCAAAAGCCAGCCAAACACGAACGTATACAAGTTGGATTTTTTTGAGTTTTACCATTGAAGTGAGAGTAGAGGCACCATAAGCCAAACAAGCCGAGGAAGACCAAGATTTCCAGTCAAAATCCCATAAACACACGCAATTGACAGAGGCCATTGGAAGACAAGCTCGATCCAAACAAGGCCTAGGAAGAAATGGGGCTTTTCGGAGACAAAATAGTCGCCGTATTGGGCTGCGTACCCTTTCTTGAGCTCGACTAAGAAGGAAGGAAATAGGCTTTGGGGAAGGACTGTTTGGGCGTCGATTAGCGGCGCCGCGATGGAGATTACGAGGTAGAACAAGATAAGCACTGCATCGATGATTTGTTTCACTGCATTATATATAGACCCCATTTTCTTCTCTTCTTCACATGTCGGTCAATTCTCGGTGTTGCTAGCGATTTCTTTGGATCTCAGCTCCCAAACAGCAACAAATATGGGTGTGTTATATGAGATTATTATAATAAGAAACGCAGGAATCAAATACTTTAAGACACTTCTCATCCCACTTATTTCTTCCATCTTTCTATTCGGGCGTCCCACATAATCTTCCCATTCCATTTTTGGTAAAAAGTATCCCACTAATTAAACTAACTACATCATTAATATTAAAAAAGTCTTCTCGATTTGCTGTGTCTACTAATAACTTTTCTCTCCATACCTCAAAAGGTGTACTATAATATTAAAATAATGTGATTTCTTAATCTCCGTGCCACTAATCTTCGGAACATTTAAATGGGACGGAGGAAGTATAATATAGGGTAAAATGCATATAACTCCCTCGTGGTTTCGCCGAAATACACATAACCCCTGTGGTTTTTTTATTGCACGGTACTCCTCGTGTTTAACTAATGTTGCACCGTACCCCGGACAGCAGTTTTTGCCCGAAATTGGGTACACGCGCTCTTACTGCAGGTGGGTTAAATGATCAGAATGACACCAACTATTCATCTTCTTTTCAAATGATAACCCCCGGGGGCAACAGTTTTGCCTAAAATTGGATTATACGCACTCAAATGACCATATTATTTACTGTTAAATGACCAGAATAACCCCAACTATTCCCTTCTGGTCATTTAATAAATAATATGATCAAGCTTAACCCACCTGGAGTAAGAGGCATGTAATCCAATTTGGGTAAAAACTGATGTCCGGGGGTACGGTGCAACATTAGTTAAACCACGATGGAGTACCGTGCAATAAACCCACGGGAATTTATATGCATTTCAGCGAAACCACGAGGGGTTATATGCATTTTTACCTATATATATACCCATACGCTGCTCGTGGAAGGGCTTCACACATTATATATTTATTTTTAAAATCTGACATGTCTCTCTCAGCTACTATACTGGTTTAGGATGCTTGATAATCCTTTAGTTACGGGTTCTAACACTTCACATGCACCAAGAGTATTTATCTAGTACGTATAGTTGCAGGATCAAGGGAGGGATATTTTTTCAAATAAATTTCTGTCTATTCCAAAAATTTCACGAGATTCCGATGTATATTTATTTTCTCTCCACCTAAATCTGGGAGTAAAGCGACCCATAAAGATAGAATTCTTTGTAGCTCCCTTGGTATCATGCAATACTTGGTAAAACAGAGAATCAATTATTACAACTTAGGCTGAAAATAACACAAATATTCAACTGCTGGTGTCAGTTAAAACAAAGCAGCAAATGCAAAGTGTTTCCGATTGCTGCCATCTATACCAGAAACAAAGACGACCTTTATTACATAAATATGTCCACAGCTCCAACCCCCAACAAGTTCAATGGATAGATACCATCCATCGTGATCAATGGAACTAAAAATGCTGAAGTCTTTTAATCAATGTTATTATTCTCATATTCCACAGTTGCGAGAGAGGAAAACTCAAATCAAAACACTAACAGAAATGAGATCCAATCACTGCTGAGTCAGCTGGCGAATCACGTAAGGAAGAATCCCGCCGTGGTTGAAGTAAGCCAACTCCACCTGGATATACCAATAAATAAATAAATAACCGAGTATTCAAAGTGATAGACGAAATGATGGGGTTTACCTCAGTGTCGAAGCGAACGGTGGCTGTGAATTCCTTTCCATTGTCTGTACGAACAGTGACGTCTTGCCCTGGGCGAATATCAGATATCTTGTCGGGAGATCGATGGTGTAGCGTTCGTGGCCCGTCAGTCCTAACGTTTCGGCATCCTCGCCGATTTGAACCAGAGGAATAATGCCCATACCTACGAGGTTGCTCCTATGGATCCTTTCAAAGCTTTTAGCAATCACAGCTTTAACTCCCTGTAGTGTTTTTGTTATTGTATGGTAAGAAACGGTTTGTTTTTCGTGAATAGCTCCTAACCGATTATTCGAAAATATGGAAAGAAGGAAAAGACTCACCAGTAACATTGGGCCCTTGGCAGCCCAGTCCCTGGAGCTACCACTTCCGTACTCTTCCCCGGCCAGAATAATGGCGTCGTGCCCCTCAGTTTTGTATTTCTGAAAATATTATTTGCACTATTAGCTTAAACCCCGAAAAAATTACAACCCATGATGAGGAATAAGGTTAATATTATTTGCATCCAAGGTAGTAGGGTTCAATTATTTATTCAGTCCTCCAATTTCGGTGGGGTGATATTATAAGCACAAAGAATTCTGAGGGCTTATACGAACAAATAACTTTCAAAATTAAGCAATTTAGTGACATGAAACCCCATATTTTACACCAAATTCAGGGTTCCGACAAATTTAGGCACTTGTATTGTACCTAGATAAGTTAAATTAAGCATGGACAAATCTAGGATTCCAGCGTATAACGTCCCTAAATTGCTTAATTTTTCAAAACTATAATTTTCAAAGTTATTGTTCGTATAATGTCACCCCCCCCCCCAAATTACAGGACTGAAAGCATAATTAACCCAAGGTAGTAGTGTATGGATTTATGGTTTGCACTGTAACTAGGAAAGAGTTTAGTACATTACCATTGCAGCGTCGAAGACGAATAGCTTCTCTCCTGTTGGAACGTGGATGGTTTTGGGGCCAACTTCACCGTTCAACAGTTTGTTCACCAGGCGTATATTCGCAAAAGTCCCGAGCCATGATCTCATCGTTGCCACGGCGACTCCCATACGAGTTAAAATCCCTGCGTTCGACTCCGCGGTCGACGAGGAACTTAGCAGCAGGACTATCTTTGTTGATACTTCCGGCGGGCGAGATGTGGTCCGTCGTGATACTGCCCCCAAAGTTCAGCAAACAGTAGGCATCTTTGACTCCGTGTGGGCCCGGAGGGTCCATGGTCATGTTCTTGAAATAGGGGGGCTCGTGGATGTAAGTGGACGACGGGTCCCACGAGTAGAGCTTGGTTTCGGGGACGGAGAGTTGGTTCCACATGGGGTTGCCTTTAGTGATGGCCTCGTAAGTGCTCTTGAACATATCGGGGAGTACACTCGATTGAACCACCTGAGAAAGAAGATACGAAATTAGTTTTATGCCAAAGCAAATCATTTTTTTTTAATCACAAGAATTAACTACAGGCATCCATACCTCAGCTACTTCTTGAGTTGATGGCCAGATATCCCTGAAATATACATCCTTACCATCCTTTCCTATGCCAATCGGCTCTTTTTCAAAGTCATATCGACCTGTAAATCAAACAGAGGAGTGAGTTAAACACTTAGCTTTACGGTATGAGTGCCAATTATCAGAGCCATGACCTACACTGAAGTTTTACACATTAAGCTAAGCAATTCTTAGTTTGTAAAGCTACAATTGTCGCCCTAAAACTTGAGAAGGCTTAAACACCAAATTACCTGGGAATTTTAAATGACATTTCTGCAATACCAATGTTTCGTAGAACGTTTGACTACTCATGATAGCACGTAAACTACTTGTAAGAGTAATATCACCTACCGTGCCAGCAAGTGCATATGCAACAACAAGAGGAGGGGACGCGAGATAGTTAGCACGTGTTAAGGGTGGACTCGGCCCTCAAAGTTGCGGTTACCAGAAAGTACAGCAGCTGCAACAATATCTGCATAAAACAAAGACAACAGCAATCACACAACTCCGTTCACAGACAAGAAGGAACATCTAACCAATCTTTCTTCATGGTACCATTTTCTGATATAGCAGCACCAACAGACTCGTCCAATTCACCAGAGTTTCCAATGCATGTCGTGCATCCATACCCCACAATGTTGAAGCCTTGTTGATCTAGGTATGGCTGTAGCCCACTGCACGTTGAAATCTTCTTTTTAACTTATAAAATTTCTGAATCCAAAATCTTCACAAACAGATTTAGTACTTTTTGAAACACTTTCTAGGTTGTTTTTAAGGTTTCTAGGATTTATGACTATGATTCTTCAAAGTAGATATAAGAAGTAATACCTCTTCTGTAAATATTTTGTAACAACTCCAGAGCCAGGAGCAAGGCTTGTCTTAATCCATGGTTTGACCTGATACATCATGACTGTTAGTTTATTCTCCAGAAAGGGCTATATCAAGTATTAATTTTAAATGATGTAAGTAGTTAGACCTTAAGTCCCAGCTCGGTAGCTTTTTTAGCAACAAGTCCAGCTCCAAGCATAACACTGGGGTTTGATGTGTTAGTACAACTCGTGATAGCAGCAATCACAACGCTTCCATGCTTAAGCTCTGCAGGTTCACCATGGAACGAAAATTTTGCCACTTTGTCTTGTGCTTCTTTTGGCACCGCAAAGCCCTACATCAAGTGATTAGGTAAATTAGACGCCCAACGAACAGAATTGGCATAAAATGCTCCCGGGTGTACTAACAATATGCAATCTTTGTGTATAAGTATTTTTCAGCATTTTAGGAAACCCCACGCTGTTTAAGTGAAATACGACTAACAAGCAAAAATTGTCATGGAGAAGAGGAATGGCAGGCATTGTAAATATACACGATTAATTGTATACCTTGAATCCAACGTTGCTATCAAGACACGAGTGCCAATCAGCCTTCATTTCTTTTACAGTAACCCGGTCGTGAGGCCTACAAGGAGATGTTGATCAGCTATAAAAGGATGCATGCATTTACAGCAGGTAAAGGAGATAAAATAGTGTACCTCTTAGGTCCAGAAATACATGGTTCAACATCTGCCACTCTAGATGTAAATAAGACGAGTACACTCTCTCCTCTTGGGGCTGAATTTGTAGAGAATACAATAGTCAGCAAGAACTAGGAACAAGTATTTGGTCCTGAGTTAAACAGTTCATCAACTCTGCATAGAGGCATACCTCATTGTAGTCAACGAACATTTTGTTAGCACGCAGATAAGCTTCAATCATAGAAACCTATACATTGTGCACCCTTGTTTAGTTTATTCTTTATTTTCAGGCACATGGAAATCAAATTGGACATATCTGATTAAATATACTTACAGTTTCATCACTTCTTCCCGTTAACTTGAGGTATTGCAAGGTAACATGATCCACGGGAAAGAATCCCATTGTAGCACCATACTCAGGGGACATGTTTGCAATTGTTGCTCTATCAGCTAATGAGATTTCACCCACACCAGGACCTGAAACCAAAGATACATTAGTGTGTATTTTGAAGGAGAAACGCAGAGATAATTGGGTTCAGGTGTATGACCATAAATTCAACAAATTTCCGACAACTCCATGTTTCCTAAGAATTTGTGTGACAGTCAGAACCAAGTCAGTTGCCGTAACGCCATTTTGTAATTTTCCAGATAACTTGAATCCAACCACCCCAGGCAACACCATGCTCATTGGCTGTCAGAAACATGGTATTCAAATACCCAGCAAAATTTGAAAATGAACGATTAGGAAATGCAGCCATGATGAAAGAGGTTAAATAGAAAAATACAGTTACAAATAACTACATATTTGAGACTATGTACCTGGCCAAGCATTGCTGCCTCTGCTTCAATACCTCCTACTCCCCATCCAGCAACACCTAAACCATCAATCATGGTGGTGTGAGAATCAGTTCCGACCACACTATCTGGGTATAGGACGCCATTACTATTGAAGACAACTCGTCCGAGGTATTCGAGATTGACCTATAAATTGAATTAACATTGACAAACAGTCCTGTTAGCATGAGTGAAACACAACAGCAATCATATATTAATTTTTTAACAAATGAACCAAATGGCATTAAATAACTTTCACATGTTATAGATACAGTTCCTCTATGATCGAGTACCTGGTGCACAATGCCTGAACCAGGTGGAACGACAAGCATGTTTTCAAAGGCAGTAGATCCCCATTTAAGGAAAGCAAACCTCTCCTTGTTCCTCTGGAATTCAAGTTCCATGTTTGCCTGCACAGCATTTTCTGACCTAGCAACATCGACTTGCACAGAATGATCAATAACTAGATCAACAGGAACCTGCAAGAACAACCATTATAAAATAAATATATAAAGGGAGAGGTAAGATAAAGTAAGCTGACAATCAGAAGACATTGAGTATACCAGTGGATTGATCTTGTTGGAATCACTCCCAAGTTTGTTCATGCATCTCGCATGCAAGCCAAGTCAACCACGGCTGGAACACCAGTAAAATCCTGGCAAAAAAAACATTTTCTGTTAAGAAAATTGATCATTTGCTAATAGAACAATTACATTAAATCAACAAAGAGAAACCCAAAGAGCACCTGGAGAAGCACACGTGCGGGCTTGAAGGGAATCTCAACCTGCTTTGGGAAGATTTTTCCCAGTCAATAATCTTCTCGACGTCTTCTTTCTTAACTTGGAAGCCATCACAGTTACGTATGGCTGACTCTAGAAGGATTCTAATTGAATATGGCAGCTTATCTGAATCCATCATCAGAAAAAAAAGTTCTCAATACAATGTAACAGATATGATTCGTATCTCCAACACTGTAATAGAAATTTCCAATTGCAGCAAAGGGAAGTTACCTATCCGTGGATCATTTAGCGCGGGGAGGCTATAGAACTTCCCAAATTCACCACCACCAGGCTTGGGAAGAGAAGTGAAAATTCCCTTGAAGGCATTCTCAGCCGCTGAAACAACGAGACACAAGTAATAATTATTAATCTTGTCACTTTACATGACAAACACCATGAGTTCTGCATCAAGCTAATTGCACATGAGCTAGAGTTACTGTATATCAAGAAGAGCGCCGCTCATCTATTTGCAAGAGCAGAAGACGATTGTAGAACAAATATTAAAAAAGATTTCTTAATTATTCACTAGGACATCAACTTTACTGTTTCAATTGAAAGCTGAAAGAGAACGAGAGGAAAATACAAGACGCGTCTGATAACATGAGTCACGTACCATCTTAGTATATGAATGCTGAACAATAAATTAACAAATGGAGGCCATATATCAAGCAATGAAGAGGCACGTACACCATTAAAAATACTGAACTTAACTTAAAAACGATGATAAAAAATTGTAGAAAATGAAGTCAACAGATCGGCACTATGTCATACAAGTAAAAGCCAATTATTTAATGATTCAATCCCATAATGACTACAATATAAATTAACAAATAGAAAAGCCAAGCTAATGATATGAAGAGATTCCCCTCACCCATCGTCGCAAATTTCCGATACAAAAGCGTCTCGACGGCGGAAGAACCGATTCTGATCCGCGACGCAAGGCCGACCGGCGATTTCCAGTCAACACCGTGGTTCCAACAACGAGACAAATAGCTTAGAGATCGAAGCTGCTGAGCGCTGTGTTGTCCACACTCTCAGCACCACCACACGAAGAATGCGAGAATTTTCCCTTTCTAGAGAGTGGATTTGAGGAGAAGAGCCTTCTGTTAGCTCTTTTCAGGAGAGTGGAGGTTCCACTTGTTATATACATGATTGAAATCTGCGATTCAACCAATGACAAACGACAGCTAATCAGGTATGGCGATGAAGCGACGGATCACATCCAACGGAAGAAAAACGAGATAAGATTTGATGATTGCGTGATGAGGCCGATGCAGAGTGATGGAGGATGATTGAGATCTTCTTGAGGGGTGTGCCTGGACAAAGATGAATGTGCTCAATATATATGTGAGCGCGTGGATGTGGCGAGCATATGGAATTATTGCTATGAAAAAAAAAGAAAATAAAAAATAGAAAAGAAGGTGCGACGACTCTTCTTCGCTTGTGGTGCGAACATGTAATATAAAGGGGCAACCTCAATTAAATCCCCATTTCTAAACTTTTTATCAACTAACTCCCCTTTTCAACTCACTTATTATCAACTCCCTAACCAAACATTCTAAACACATCACTACCTATTTACCCGAAATGACGATTTTACCCCTCAGTTATTATTTTTTAATCATTTCTTCCCCAAATCAACAACCACGCAGCTTTTAATTTCATGTCTCATCTTCCAACTAGAAAAGCTCCCGCCGGCGACGAAAAGCCTCTGACCGCGCCGGAAAGCTCCGAGCTTGCCTAATTCATCGTGGGTTTCTCGTCCAGGTAAGTTGAGGTAGGTTTTTGTTGTTTCTTTTTCACTGTGGGTTATCCTTCGAGTTTCTTGACCTCGAGCGAACGAAATTGAGTTAGAGAACACTCTAATGAGTGTACAATGAATGTTTGTGGCAGTAGCATGGACATAAATTGGGTATCGGGTTGTGGGTGTCGCGATTTGGGTGCGCCGTGGGTGTTGCGATTTGGGCGTCGAGGTGTAAAAAGCTGAGGTCTTCTCATGTTTTCTACTGTTAGCATACTGTGGGTGTCAAGAGAGGTTAGTATTTGCTTAAGATTTGGCTAATTTATCTGTTAAAGCAATTTATTATATGCAGTACCAAAGTCTATTGAATTACAGTACCCACATTTCTTTTGTGAAGTACCTTGAAGGTTTCTAGCAGTATCATATGGTAATCGTTTGTTATTTTACTTTAACAGGTAACTTAATACGAAGATATGTTGTCTACGAATGTCTTTGGTGGGCTCATGTTGTTTGCATGTGTGGAATATAGAATACATATTTGTGTTTGACCAATGAAACGATAGGTTATGGAGCATTCTTTTTGTTGTTATGTTGCCGATATGTTATCATACATTCTTACGACGATATGTTTTTGATATGATATTGGTGGATGAATAATATTAATAATGATGTCGTACTATTGATGGTGTTCCAATAAAATTGTTTGCTGGAAGTTCTAATGCCTTATTTGCACAATAATATACGTGTTTTCGATAATTAAAAACGTGGTACGGAAAAGATACTACAAGTAACCTACTCGTGGTACTACACTAGCTTATGTTATGGTACCACACATCTATATATTGGAACTACAAATATATGTATACTGGTACTACAAATTTGGGGTAGGAATTACGATTGTTAGAAACGTGGTACGAAAAGATACTACAAGTAACATAAGTATGGTACTACGCTATGATGGGGTATGGTACTACGAACATCTATATTTGGAACTACAAATATATGTATACTGGTAATACAAATTTGGGGTAGGAATTACGATTGTAAGAAACGTGGTACGAAAAAGATACTACAAGTAAGATAAGTATGGTACTACGCTATGATGGGGTATGGTACTACGAACATCTATATATTGAACTACAAACATATGTATATTGGTACTACAAATTTGGGTAGGAATTTTTCAACGCCGTCCGAGTTATTTTTGGTCCTTGATTATGTTATCATAGTTATAAATACTTTACGATGATTTGGTATCAATATTGGAGGTTAATGTTTAGAATTAGGTATTATTACGTTGAAACCCCAAGTTTCATTTTACTTATTGTGATACTAGTAAGAACATCTTACTACATAGTCATGATTTTTCATCGATTGAAAGTTAGTGTCTATATTTCGTGTTACCGTGTGTTTAATTTTATTATGTACCGTAATTTGGAAGTTCGCATGCCTTATTTGCACAATAATCTACGCGTTTTCGATACTTAAAATGTGATACGGAAAAGATACTACACGTAACCTACTCGTGGTACGAGACTAGCTTATGTTACGGTACCACAAACATCTATATATTGGACTACAAATATATGTATATTGGTACTACAAATTTGGGGTAAGAATTTCGATTGTTAGAAACTTGGTACGAAAAAATACTATAAGTAACATACGTATGGTACTACGCTACGGTGGGATATGGTACTACGAACGTTTATATATTGGAACTACAAACATATGTATAAATGTACTACAAACGACCTAATTATGGTACTACGAAAGCGTATAGGATGGTATTGCAAACGTCCACATCTAGGTACTTCAAACGTGTTTATGTTGGTACGACAAATTAGAGTTGGCGCATTTCGACGTCGTTCGGGTTCGTTTTTGGCCGTGAGTGTGTTAAGATAGTTAACGCTACTTAGTAGATCATTTGTATAAAAAAGGCGGGTTAACATTTACAATCAGGGATTGTTACATTGAAATGCCAACTTTCTTTCTACTTAAATGATGCTAGTAACAATATCTTACCACATAGTCAAGATTTCACGTTTCCATATATTTAATTTTTGTTATTTGTCACATTATGTAAGCTCTAAATCCTTAATGCTCAAGATTCGACGTGTTTTCGACAATCGAACGAAGGGCAGGAAAAGGTACTACAAACGACCTAACTATGGTACCACGAAAGCATATACTATGATACTGCAACGGTCCACATCTAGGTACTACAAACGTCTATGTATTGGTACCACAAATTAGATTTGGCGAATTTGAAGCCGCTCGCACGGCACATAAAAGGTACTACAAACGACCTAACTATGGTACCTCGAAAGCATACACTATGGTACTGCAACCAACCACATCTAGGTACTATAAACATCTATGTATTGGTACGACAAATTAGAATTGGCGTATTTTGAAGCCGCTCGCACGACACGGAAAAGGTACTACAAACGACCTAATTATGGTACTACGAAAGCGTATAGGATGGTACTGCAAACGTCCACATCTAGGTACTTCAAACGTGTTTATGTTGGTACGACAAATTAGAGTTGGCGCATTTCGACGTCGTTCGGGTTCGTTTTTGGCCGTGAGTGTGTTAAGATAGTTAACGCTACTTAGTAGATCATTTGGTATAAGAAAGGCGGGTTAACATTTACAATCAAGGATTGTTACATTGAAATGCCAACTTTCTTTCTACTTAAATGATGCTAGTAACAATATCTTACACATTAGTCAAGATTTCACGTTTCCATATATTTTAATTTTTGTTATTTGTCACATTATGTAAGCTCTAAATCCTTAATGCTCAAGATTCGACGTGTTTTCGACAATCGAACGAAGGGCACGGAAAAGGTACTACAAACGACCTAACTATGGTACCACGAAAGCATATACTATGATACTGCAACGGTCCACATCTAGGTACTACAAACGTCTATGTATTGGTACCACAAATTAGATTTGGCGAATTTGAAGCCGCTCACACGGCACATAAAAGGTACTACAAACGACCTAACTATGGTACCTCGAAAGCATACACTATGGTAATGCAACCAACCACATCTAGGTACTATAAACATCTATGTATTGGTACGACAAATTAGAATTGGCGTATTTTGAAGCCGCTCGCACGGCACGGAAAAGGTACTACAAACGACCTAATTATGGTACTACGAAAGCGTATAGGATGGTACTGCAATCGTCCACATCTAGGTACTTCAAACGTGTTTATGTTGGTACGACAAATTAGAGTTGGCGCATTTCGACGTCGTTCGGGTTCGTTTTTGTCCGTGAGTGTGTTAAGATAGTTAAAGCTACTTAGTTGATCATTTGGTATAAAAAAAGGCGGGTTAACATTTACAGTCAAGGATTGTTACATTGAAATGCCAACTTTCTTTCTACTTAAATGATGCTAGTAACAATATCTTACCACATAGTCAAGGTTTCACGTTTCCATATATTTAATTTTTGTTATTTGTCACATTATGTAAGCTCTAAATCCTTAATGCTCAAGATTCGACGTGTTTTCGACAATCGAACGAAGGGCACGGAAAAGGTACTACAAACGACCTAACTATGGTACCACGAAAGCATATACTATGGTACTGCAACGGTCCACATCTAGGTACTACAGACGTCTATGCATTGGTACCACAAATTAGATTTGGCGAATTTGAAGCCGCTCGCATGGCACATAAAAGGTACTACAAACGACATAACTATGGTACCTCGAAAGCATACACTATGGTATTGCAACCAACCACATCTAGGTACTATAAACATCTATGTATTGATACGACAATTAGAATTGGCGTATTTTGAAGCCGCTCGCACGGCACGGAAAAGGTACTACAAACGACCTAATTATGGTACTACGAAAGCGTATAGGATGGTACTGCAATCGTCCCATCTAGTACTTCAAACGTGTTTATGTTGGTACGACAAATTAGAGTTGGCGCATTTCGACGTCGTTCGGGTTCGTTTTGGTCCGTGAGTGTGTTAAGATAGTTAAAGCTACTTAGTTGATCATTTGGTATAAAAAAAGGCGGGTTAACATTTACAGTCAAGGATTGTTACATTGAAATGCCAACTTTCTTTCTACTTAAATGATGCTAGTAACAATATCTTACCACATAGTCAAGATTTCACGTTTCCATATTTTAATTTTTGTTATTTGTCACATTATGTAAGCTCTAAATCCTTAATGCTCAAGATTCGACGTGTTTTCGACAATCGAACGAAGGGCACGGAAAAGGTACTACAAACGACCTAACTATGGTACCACGAAAGCATATACTATGGTACTGCAACGGTCCACATCTAGGTACTACAGACGTCTATGCATTGGTACCACAAATTAGATTTGGCGAATTTTGAAGCCGCTCGCATGGCACATAAAGGTACTACAAACGACATAACTATGGTACCTCGAAAGCATACACTATGGTACTGCAACCAACCACATCTAGGTACTATAAACATCTATGTATTGGTACGACAAATTAGAATTGGCGTATTTTGAAGCCGCTCGCACGGCACGGAAAAGGTACTACAAACGACCTAATTATGGTACTACGAAAGCGTATAGGATGGTACTGCAATCGTCCACATCTAGGTACTTCAAACGTGTTTATGTTGGTACGACAAATTAGAGTTGGCGCATTTCGACGTCGTTCGGGTTCGTTTTTGGTCCGTGAGTGTGTTAAGATAGTTAAAGCTACTTAGTTGATCATTTGGTATAAAAAAAGGCGGTTAACATTTACAGTCAAGGATTGTTACATTGAAATGCCACTTTCTTTCTACTTAAATGATGCTAGTAACAATATCTTACCACATAGTCAAGATTTCACGTTCCATATATTTAATTTTTGTTATTTGTCACATTATGTAAGCTCTAAATCCTTAATGCTCAAGATTCGACGTGTTTTTCGACAATCGAACGAAGGGCACGGAAAAGGTACTACAAACGACCTAACTATGGTACCACGAAAGCATATACTATGGTACTGCAACGGTCCACATCTAGGTACTACAGACGTCTATGCATTGGTACCACAAATTAGATTTGGCGAATTTTGAAGCCGCTCGCATGGCACATAAAACGTACTACAAACGACATAACTATGGTACCTCGAAAGCATAAGCAATGGTACTGCAACCAACCACATCTAGGTACTATAAACATCTACGTATTGGTACGACAAATTAGATTTGGCGTATTTTGAAGCCGCTCGCACGGCACGGAAAAGGTACTACAAACGACCTAATTATGGTACTACGAAAGCGTATAGGATGGTACTGCAAACGTCCACATCTAGGTACTTCAAACGTGTTTATGTTGGTACGACAAATTAGAGTTGGCGCATTTCGACGTCGTTCGGGTTCGTTTTTGGTCCGTGAGTGTGTTAAGATAGTTAAAGCTACTTAGTTGATCATTTGGTATAAAAAAGGCGGGTTAACATTTACAGTCAAGGATTGTTACATTGAAATGCCAACTTTCTTTCTACTTAAATGATGCTAGTAACAATATCTTACCACATAGTCAAGATTTCACGTTTCCATATATTTAATTTTTGTTATTTGTCACATTATGTAAGCTCTAAATCCTTAATGCTCAAGATTCGACGTGTTTTCGACAATCGAACGAAGGGCACGGAAAAGGTACTACAAACGACCTAACTATGGTACCACGAAAGCATATACTATGGTACTGCAACGGTCCACATCTAGGTACTACAGACGTCTATGCATTGGTACCACAAATTAGATTTGGCGAATTTTGAAGCCGCTCGCATGGCACATAAAAGGTACTACAAACGACATAACTATGGTACCTCGAAAGCATACACTATGGTACTGCAACCAACCACATCTAGGTACTATAAACATCTATGTATTGGTACGACAAATTAGAATTGGCGTATTTTGAAGCCGCTCGCACGGCACGGAAAAGGTACTACAAACGACCTAATTATGGTACTACGAAAGCGTATAGGATGGTACTGCAATCGTCCACATCTAGGTACTTCAAACGTGTTTATGTTGGTACGACAAATTAGAGTTGGCGCATTTCGACGTCGTTCGGGTTCGTTTTGGTCCGTGAGTGTGTTAAGATAGTTAAAGCTACTTAGTTGATCATTTGGTATAAAAAAGGCGGGTTACATTTACAGTCAAGGATTGTTACATTGAAATGCCACTTTCTTTCTACTTAAATGATGCTAGTAACAATATCTTACCACATAGTCAAGATTTCACGTTTCCATATATTTAATTTTTGTTATTTGTCACATTATGTAAGCTCTAAATCCTTAATGCTCAAGATTCGACGTGTTTTCGACAATCGAACGAAGGGCACGGAAAAGGTACTACAAACGACCTAACTATGGTACCACGAAAGCATATACTATGGTACTGCAACGGTCACATCTAGGTACTACAGACGTCTATGCATTGGTACCACAAATTAGATTTGGCGAATTTTTGAAGCCGCTCGCATGCACATAAAACGTACTACAAACGACATAACTATGTACCTCGAAAGCATAAGCAATGGTACTGCAACCAACCACATCTAGGTACTATAAACATCTACGTATTGGTACGACAAATTAGATTGGCGTATTTTGAAGCCGCTCGCACGGCACGGAAAAGGTACTACAAACGACCTAATTATGGTACTACGAAAGCGTATAGGATGGTACTGCAAACGTCCACATCTAGGTACTTCAAACGTGTTTATGTTGGTACGACAAATTAGAGTTGGCGCATTTCGACGTCGTTCGGGTTCGTTTTTGGTCCGTGAGTGTGTTAAGATAGTTAAAGCTACTTAGTTGATCATTTGGTATAAAAAGGCGGGTTAACATTTACAGTCAAGGATTGTTACATTGAAATGCCAACTTCTTTCTACTTAAATGATGCTAGTAACAATATCTTACCACATAGTCAAGATTTCACGTTTCCATATATTTAATTTTTGTTATTTGTCACATTATGTAAGCTCTAAATCCTTAATGCTCAAGATTCGACGTGTTTTCGACAATCGAACGAAGGGCACGGAAAAGGTACTACAAACGAACCTAACTATGGTACCCGAAAAGCATATACTATGGTACTGCAACGGTCCATATCTAGGTACTACAGACGTCTATGTATTTGTACCACAAATTAGATTTGGCGAATTTTGAAGCCGCTCGCATGGCACATAAAAGGTACTACAAACGACATAACTATGGTACCTCGAAAGCATAAACTATGGTACTGCAACCAACCACATCTAGGTACTATAAACATCTATGTATTGGTACGACAAATTAGATTTGGCGTATTTTTGAAGCCGCTCGCACGGCACGGAAACGTACTACAAACGACTAATTATGGTACTACGAAAGCGTATAGGATGGTACTGCAAACGTCCACATCTAGGTACTTCAAACGTGTTTATGTTGGTACGACAAATTAGAGTTTGCGCATTTTCGACGTCGTTCGGGTTCGTTTTGGTCCGTGAGTGTGTTAAGATAGTTAAAGCTACTTAGTTGATCATTTGGTATAAAAAAAAGGCGGGTAACATTTACAGTCAAGGATTGTTACATTGAAATGCCAACTTTCTTTCTACTTAAATGATGCTAGTAACAATATCTTACCACATAGTCAAGATTTCACGTTTCCATATATTTAATTTTTGTTATTTGTCACATTATGTAAGCTCTAAATCCTTAATGCTCAAGATTCGACGTGTTTCGACAATCGAACGAAGGGCAACGGAAAGGTACTACAAACGACCTAACTATGGTACCACGAAAGCATATACTATGGTACTGCAACGGTCCACATCTAGGTACTACAGACGTCTATGCATTGTACCACAAATTAGATTTGGCGAATTTTGAAGCCGCTCGCATGGCACATAAAACGTACTACAAACGACATAACTATGGTACCTCGAAAGCATAAGCAATGGTACTGCAACCAACCACATCTAGGTACTATAAACATCTACGTATTGGTACGACAAATTAGATTTGGCGTATTTTGAAGCCGCTCGCACGGCACGGAAAAGGTACTACAAACGACCTAATTATGGTACTACGAAAGCGTATAGGATGGTACTGCAAACGTCCACATCTAGGTACTTCAAACGTGTTTATGTTGGTACGACAAATTAGAGTTGGCGCATTTCGACGTCGTTCGGGTTCGTTTTGGTCCGTGAGTGTGTTAAGATAGTTAAAGCTACTTAGTTGATCATTTGTATAAAAAAGGCGGGTTAACATTTACAGTCAAGGATGTTACATTGAAATGCCAACTTTCTTTCTACTTAAATGATGCTAGTAACAATATCTTACCACATAGTCAAGATTTCACGTTTCCATATATTTAATTTTTGTTATTTTGTCACATTATGTAAGCTCTAAATCCTTAATGCTCAAGATTCGACGTGTTTTTCGACAATCGAACGAAGGGCACGAAAAGGTACTACAAACGACCTAACTATGGTACCACGAAAGCATATACTATGGTACTGCAACGGTCCACATCTAGGTACTACAGACGTCTATTGCATTGGTACCAAAAATTAGATTTGGCGAATTTTGAAAGCCGCTCGCATGGCACATAAAAGGTACTACAAACGACATAACTATGGTACCCGAAAGCATACACTATGGTACTGCAACCAACCACATCTAGGTACTATAAACATCTA
>JAPQWV010002938.1:0-48023 GCA_027422505.1 Craterostigma plantagineum | reverse complement strand
AGATCAAGTAAAATAATTTGTAATTTACAATATAATATTTTTATATCATTACACGCATAATAAATATATTGGACATTCTTTACAATACACGACCGAAATATTATTATGACGCATGTCAATTAAAAAATAATTTTCATGTATGATGCAAAAATTATGATTATTTATATTGTATAATGCATTACACCTTATGACTCTTATAAATTTATTTACTGACTGACATTCATTAGAAACATTTAATTTGCACTAGTGATACATCTGAATGTTGGCATTCCTCACAATACACGACTGAAATATTATTATGGTGAATGCCAAATAAAAATTATTTCTAATGCAATAGTTTTTATATTGTTACACGTATAAAATATATTGACATTCTTTACAATACATTCTTAAATATTATTATGGCCCATAGCAAGTAAATAATTTCTACTTAATGTTTGCATTCTTCACAATACACGACTGCAATATTATTATGACGCACGTCTAATAAAAATGATTTGTAATGTATAATGCAATATTTTTTTTAATTGTTACATGTATAAAAAATATATTCGACATTCTTTACAATGCACGACTGAAATATTATTATGGCACAGATCAAATAAAAAAATTATAATGTAGTATGCTATAATTATTTATATTTTAAGAATTCACTACACCTTACTACTCTTATATATTTATTTAGCCAGTGCCATCATTAGAAACATTTAATTAGCACTACTGCATACGAACATCTGAATGTTGTCATTCTTCACAATACACGACTGAAATATGCATTCCAAATAAAAATAAATTTTTAATGTATAATGCAATATTTTTATATTGTTACACGTATTGACAATATTTACATTACACGACTGAAATATTATTATGTCACATATCAACTAAAGTGATTTCTAATGTATCATGCAATATTATAATTATTTCTAAGATACACGTAAAAACGTATATTTTACAATCGACCTTCATTAGTAGTGTATATACTCATATTTTTTATATGTTAGACAAAAAAATAATTATAATATTGAGTGATACATAGAAATTATTGAAGGCGGACAAGAAATTTGTAAGGGGCGTCTAAGTCTTTATAAGTAGTTGTTAGTAGTTCAAATTTAATGTGCCTAATGAATAGAAGTCGTTCAATAAGAACCCATTATTTGGCACTTCTACGACTTTCTGTGTTTTTCTCTCTCATTGACATCTTCAATTATCAATAAAGAAGACATATACGAGCATGCCATGATGAAAGAATAAATGACATGATAAAAGAAGAAAGAGCAAAGAGTGTTGATTAGTGTACGAATCCATCGAGTTCCATACAATAACGCCGGGATGAGAGGTCTCTCAGCTTCCACGCCCGCATCAAAACCCGCCATGTGGTATTCTCCAACTAGATAACCCTAACAGGCAGGCTTACGGTTGTCTTCTAACCCTCCATATGTATCCTCTTAAAGAAATAATAATGAATGTATGAATGAAAACAAACTTAAAGAAAACTGAAGAAAAATCAACAGCAACATCAAAACATTACTTAAAATGTTAAAAGACACCGAGTAATAACAGATGCATGTGCCTTAGACGATTGAGTGAATAGATTGTTTACATACCAAATCCATCTCGAGCGAGATGAAGGGCGTTTGCCGCCAACTTGGCGACCATCGATTCTAAGAGGTTATTTAAATGCTTATGTTAGTATGGAACATGTAAATAATTGTCTGAAATTTCAACGACCGGCACCGTATAAAGATGTGGATCTTATGACATCAGTCAAGCAACAAAGAACATTACATACATTATATGGAACTTCGTACAATCTTTCGACATTTGGCAGCAGCCACATACCTATTCATGAAGCATTCGGCACAATCTTTTTTCCATTACATTAGGGATTACACGTTATTTGTGCCATCACATCATTGGTAAGTAATGTCAATTAATAAGATTCAGTTGTTGAACCTAAAGACAGTTGACGTATACCTTCCGAAGTTGATTGTCATGCATGGTCAGTTGTACGTTATCGTGTATTGAGATGCGTCCAGTAGGTATCAAGATTTTAATCATCAAAGGAAATTATATGGGGATACCAAGTTCTTCAAACATTCAGACATTATGGACATATTATACCACAAAACCTTTAACACCATATAATATAATATCTTACCGTACTTTTTATTCAATATTGTGTATGAATGCAATTGATCAGTATCAGCACAGAACTTATATGCTTTATATTACTCTGTTTTGCATCTTGACTTCATTGATCTTCAACGGGTCGAAGTATAAGGAGCAAATCTCAAGTCCACTCTACCCACCTTCAAGCTAAGGAATCGGAGATTGGTAAGAATATTTTTTAACATCAATATTGCAAGACTGCTCCATTGATCGACTATATTCTATATAATAGAAAGTTTCTTGCGGTATGAAATAGTTTTCGTACAGTCGTGCAGTTTCTTGCGGGTGTAAAGAGTATGAAGTCTACAATAATTAGGTGAGAGATTGCTTAACTAACGGTGTGTAATAAGAACATAATGCACTAGTGTTGTATTTTATTTTAATGCACTATTGCATCGTTCTTACTCTTGTTCCTCAGTTTCTTGCGGTGTAAATTAGTATGTATTGGAACATTTATTCTGATTTCTTTGTTTGAAGTTCTACATAATATGTTTCTAATTCACAATCCATGATTAACATATATGTAGGGTTTGTCCTGTTTTTGGCACAACTGTTATTGAAGCAGTCGCGTAATTTAAGGGTTTGTCCTATTTTTGCACAACTGTTATTGAAGCAGTCGTGTAATTTAACAAACAGGAGGTCGTGCATAATTTCAAATGGATCTGAACCATGTAAGGAAGTTGTAATAGTGCATTATAACTGATACGAAACCAGCAAGCGAGCAAGTCGGGGAGGACGCGATTACGGCTAAACAAGGAAATACGAAGACATCCGACGATCCACTCCACAACATACTCGGACCAATGACCCGATCAAGAAAGAAACAAATGGAAGAGGCCTTGAACGGGTTAATTCATTAGACCTTCGCTCAAGATCTCAACTCGACTAAGGAGGCCCAAGCCAAATGCTTTAACACACTAGGAGTAACAGGGCCGAAACGAAGTGAACTCGAGGCCTCAGTTTTTAACACCTTGTAGCCGTAATTCGAAGGCCCAATGAGCCCAGAGAAGCTGTAGAGATTGAAGTTGAAGCATCACCAAGCAACGTTTGAAAGGTCCACCACATTGTTTGAGTCAGTCAATGTTCTTCAAGCTCGTACTTCTATGTCCATAATGTCCTAGCATTGTTTTTTCTTTGTTCCTTATATTTCGATTGATGCATGTGAGAAAGACAAGTTCGATTTCAATAATAAACCCGTGGGTTAATTTTCCTTCCGCTAGTTTTTCGCAAATTAGTCTGTTGACTTATCAACTAGTCTTTCGTGCATTTAGCTAGTTGTGGCGTCAAAACTTTCATCCAAACGCAACCCGTAATTCAAAGGTGTTAGGCGTCGTACTAATGTTGTTGTTTGAAGGTCGGTTCGAGTCGAGGGGATAGAATTCGGAAACCATTCTTTGTGATTCGAAGGTGGTAGGTATATCCTATTTTTGTCGTGTCCAACCCACGCAATTCGTGTTCTCCAAATTGCATCCTATCAGTTTCCGGTTTGTATCAAGCCTACTTATTTTTCGTGTCTAGTAGTTTATCTTATTTTATTTTGAGTTCGCGTCAGTTTCGTTCGTCGAGTCAAACCGTTCAAGGACGATCTCAGCTCACTTACGAATCTCCACCAGGTTCGTATCAGTTGGTATCAGAGCCGGTCTCCTTGATTGATAGTGTTCGAGTAAAAATCAAAGAAAAAAAAGTAGTTGCCGAAAAAAATGAAGAGAAAATCAGCAAAAAAAAAGAGAAGTCTGAAAAAAAAAAGAACATAAAAAAAATCGAAAAAAAAAAAAGAGCAGAAAAAATCGATCAAAAAAAAGGAAAGAAGAAAAATAATAATAGTTCCGCAACATTATTATTATTATTTTTAGTCATTATATTAAGATTATTTTTTTCTTTGTCCACCTTCGAGTCTTACGCCGTTCTTACATTGTATTTTTTTTTTTCTCTTCTTCTTATCGTTGGGATCTTAGTCGAGTCGTGCTAAGGCGCTTGATTTCGAGTGAAGGGAAAATAAAATTTAAAAAAAAAGAGTGTTGAGTGACCCAAACCCATACATAAGCCGAGAGTATACACTTGGTGAGTGATATTTCGGGTTCGGAGGGTAGGGGTGTGAGGAATATTTTAGAAAAAAAAAACAAGAAATGTCGGGATTACGCCACCAGACCTGTTACAAGCATTTAGAGAGGAAGTAGCGCGCATGAATAACAACTATGCTGCCATCTTGACACAATTGCGGGAATTGAGGCTAAACAACCAACGGAGGGATGACGATCATGCTAGCACGCACGGGACAGATTTCGAGCGAGGCGATGACGACGAGACTGAGGCATCTGAGGGAAATCGGAAGAGACGAAGGCCAGCTCATGATGATCTTAGGAACATTCACATCAAGCTACCGATGTTTCGCGGACAAAACGACCCCGAAGCCTATCAAGATTGGGAGCGAAGGTGGAGCGTGTCTTCACTGTTCATGGCTATTCCGAACACCGAAAGGTTGAGCTCGCAGCGTTGGAGTTCCAAGGGTACGCACAGATTTGGTGGGACAAAGTCTTCAAGGATCGCACCCGTTACGGGGAGCGCCAAATCAGCACTTGGGAGGAGATGAAACGGGTGATGAGGAAGAGGTTCGTACCACCCCACTACTATCGTGAGCTCTACAACAAGCTTCAAAATACCAGCAAGGAGGAAAGAGCGTTGCCGATTGTTACAAGAAATGGAGACGGCCATGACGAGCGCGAATATAAACGAAGACGAAGAGGCTACGATGGCTCGATTTTTGGAGGATTAAGGCATGATATTGCCGACCGAGTTGAGCTGCACCATTACATGGACCTAAACGAGTTGATGCACCAAGCCGAGAAGGTGGAGAAGCAGCTCCAACGTCGGAGTGGCAAAGCATCAAATTTTCAGCCGCCGGGTCAAGGGAATGTGTTGGTCCCGAATACACCAAACAAGGAATCAAAGAGGCTTTGATGGAATGAAAAAGGGAGAATTTCTCACCTTGTAGTGTGTGTAGTGTGTGAAAACTAGGGTTAGCCTTTTGATATTTGATTACCTTTCAAATGGTGTTGGTAAAACCTTATATACCACATTAACCCTAGGTATATTAAGGCACATACACCAAAAATTAAAATAATTACATTCAAGTCCAAAGCCCAAGCTAAAAGGATAATTACAATATAAATCCCAAGACTTAAACTATTGACACAATCACTAAATATCCTAACAATCTCCCCCTTTGTGTCAATTGTTGGGAGTCTTGGATCTTGGGCGTTGGGATGGTGGATTAGCGTCAGTAAGTGTTTCGCGAAGTCCTAGCTTGAACTCGAAGGCGCGGAGATTCCTTCGAAGGACATTCGATCAGCTATAGCATCAATGAGCTTCGCGAACTTGGATCGGCAGAGAGGATCTTCTTCCGAAAGGATGCGGCAAATCCTCATGAGTTTGTCTTGGATGATGGTGAGCGTCCCATCCGAGAACTTTGCCACTTCGGAGCAGCGCATCAGACTCATCTTTCCCTTGTAGTTCGAGTAGGCGACCGCCGGATCGTCTCCGTCGATCACATCGCCTTCTCGGTAGTCGTCCGCGTCTTGAAAGATGGGCGAGTCAGATTCACCTTCTTCAGGTTGTGTTCCACCACCATCTGCAGATCGTGGGTGGCGAAGAATCTGACCTGTCGGAGCATGTGGCGCTTGAGAGCCACATATCCCATGGTGACCGGTTCAGCACGTACGAGATGTCCAGAACTTCTGAGGACGAGTCTGAACTGTTTCATGGATTCCAGCATGCTGTATAGGTCACCCAGGCGCAGAAACTTGAAGTCCGCCTCACAGACTTCACTGTAGCTCTCATCCTGCCTCATTACTGTGAAGACTGGGTAGTGGACAGGTCCTTTCGACTCTTGGCGGAGGTCAGTGACTTTGCAGATGGGGGCCCGATTCATTTCCAGAGCGATGTTTTCCTCATCGGATAGCGTCCTCTTTGTGCACTTGTTGCAAAGAAGGCTCCATCGATAGAGCTTCTTCTTTTCCTCGCTCCAATTTTTGATGTTCATCAGCTCATATTCGTCGAAGGTTGTGATGATCTGCTCCTTGCGCCGCCAGATCCTCTTCCTGATCTCTTCTTGAAACGGCGCGGGATCTTTTTGTTTTCCCACGGTGCTTCCGGTATATCCACCGTGGGCACATCCGTTTGAGCAGCAGGAGCCTCAGTTTGCTGCGCTTGGAATTGTAGGATGTTCTCGAGCTCGGCAGGTTCAGCGTCGTACTCCTCTCGGTTCTCGTCGTCTGCGGTGTTGATCAGCGTGAGCGAGACTTCCTTTAGCAGACGTCGAGCGTTTTCCACCAACTTCCTGGCTGCTACTGCATCGGCGGGTGTGTACAGCCATTCATCGTTGAAGATGTAGGCCTCGATCTCGTTTTGTGTGCAGTAGACGTCCTCGGAAGCCAGATTGGAATCGATATCGAGAGGGGTATGGCTATGTGGTGGTGAGGGTGTTGCGTCGGAGGAGTTTGTGGATTGTGAGGATGGTTGTGGTGGAGATTCTGGTGGTTCGGTTGAGGTAATGGTTTTGGCGAGGATGATTTGGGTGACGGTGGTGTAGATGTGGTGGTGGCCTCTAACGTCGATATGACAGTTAGAGGTTCCGAGATGGTGGGTGGAGACTGTGTGGAGGTGGTCTCTAACGTCGATGTGACGATTAGAGTTTCGGAGACGGTAATGGGTGGTGGTGAGGGTGATTTGGTTAGTGGCTCAGGGTAAACAAGGTGGGATTTTGGCTAGTGGGGTGTGAGGTTTCTGTTGCGAGCGTCGTTTCAGGTCCAGAGGAGGAGGGCGGCGTCGATTGCATGAGTCCTTGGGATTGTGAGCTCAGTTGCCTATTCTCCCCCTCGCGGCGATCTTGATCATCGTCTTGATCGTCGCACCTGATCCCGCTAGATTCGCCTTGAGCACGGCAGGTCATCGGTTGAGTCATAATGGCCTTCATTTGCCGTTCCTCCTCGTCAAGTTCCGTCATGGATTCGAATCGGGCTCTGAGGATGTAGAAGAGCTCCTTGGCGGAAATGGAGGAGAGAACAGTGTCTGCGTCCGTATGTTGCATGGGTGGTGGCGTCTCCGGGGCCACACCTTTGCCTTTGTCGACGGTGGACGCATCGAGACGCGCGTAGACTTTATCGAGGATAGACGCCTCAAGAGTCTTTGCAAACTCTTGAAGACGAGTCTCTAACGCGGTCTCAGTCACGAACTGGGGTAAGTTTAACAAGTTGGAATCACGAAGAAATCCAACTGTCACCGAATCGGAGAAGATAGCCGATCGGCCGCCCGTTTGCACAGGACGGGAAAAGACGGGGTCACTCAGACTTCCCGTTGGCATCATCGATGAGACAGACTCAATCGAATGATGGCCTAGGCTCACGGTTGTTGTGATATGGCCGTGCTAGGTCTTCCGCTCTCAGTCACAGAGACATCATCGAGCGTTCTGACAGAGTCACGAAGACTCTGTGGTGCGGTAGAAGGTGTATGTGTCCTAGAAAACGTATGAAACTATGGGGAGTGAGGGCACTATACTCGATGTGAATGAAGAGAATGCAGTCTGAGGCGAGGGACTGCTTGTTTCAACATCGACCATCTCCAAGTGGGATGTCGATGGTATACGTGGCTCCTCATGGAATGAAGTACCTTCCTGTAGAGAGGAAGATAAGTGGGTTGGTGGGGTCGTTTGCGTGGTTGAGCCAGATGCCATGTCTTCTACTCGGGAGGTGAACACATCACCTCCTGTACCTATTGGTTCGGCTCGGCTTATCTGTGGCTGAGGAGGTCGATCGTGTTTTTGTTTCGATCGACGCTCCGTGGGGCGGCTTACGTCATCCTCACGCGACCGTTTTTTCGGAACGCGGGTGGAAGAGGATGCGGCACGACTCGATGACTTTTTGGAGGTGGTGGTGGGGTTTTGGCTAGTCCCGGGGATAGGAGCAGTGGGGTTGATCTGCGCCGTAGGAACAGTGGTTAGAGGTCGGGGGCTTTCGCGGAATGTGGCGGTTGTGGCGCGATATTCTCGGACGTGCGGATTTGACTGGTCTGCATAGGCGAGAACTTCGTCCGGAATTATCATTGCGTGTCGATCCTTCGCCGGAGTGTTTTTCTTGGCGAACTTCTCGACAGTGGGGATGAGGAAGTGTTCCGCTGCCGGCCGGATGCGAATGTTGGTGGAGTGCAGGCGGAAATGTTTGATGAGAGCTGGGAGCCACCGCATGTAAGGGACGAAGCGGTTTGTGACTCCCTTGGCGACTTCCCGGTCGCGACGTTGGATCATTGAGACGAGATCCATCCAGTCGGCGTAGTTGTACTTGCGGTTGTGGGCGATGCCGGTGAGGATGGTGAGGATTTGGAAGTTTCCGCGGTCCTGACCAGCATGCTTCCTGACATGCATTTGTTCACCAGCAAGTACAGTGTTCGCCAGGGTTGAGGTAGATTGCGGGTGGTGACTTCACTGAGGACAAGTGGGCCCTTCTTCTTCTTGTTATCTGGTTGATAGCCCAGTCTGTCAATGTCTTCAATGAGTTGTTCGTGCGTCGGTAGTGGATCGTAGGGTGAGTAGACTGGGAGTTGAAGCACTTCTTGGACTATCTTGCGGGTGAGGACCACCGTTTCTTGATCGATTTTGGCGGATAAGGTTTTGGCAAGATGGAGTGGTCCAGCTATTTGCAACGTATGCCAGAATTGTTGAAGATACACTTGTGCTTCTGGCTCGCCATGAGTGAGGGCGTGGCGAAGTGGGTGCCCTTTGAGGATTTCTATAATGACGGGGGCATCGCAATGAAAGCTGTTCAAGTCCACCATGTAGTTGTTGGGAATCAAGGCCGCCCATTGACTTATTGGGAAGATCTGCTCGGGTGGTGGAACATAGGTACGCGTGTTGAGTTCGATGCGAGCGACGTCCCTTTGGATTGCAGCCGCCTCAAGCGCTTCAAGTGTACCTTGATCTTTGTTAGTCATATCTGTACTCGACAGTAATTGTAAAATGATTAGTACTGACTAAGTTGCGAAAATGATAAAACGAAACATAGAATTGCCCAAAACATATAAAAAAAATCAAATTAAAGCTAATTTAGAGTTTTTTTTTTGAAATAGTTGTAAGATTGAATGATTGTCATGTGATAAAATTCGCTAAGCATAACACATAGTCATGTCAAGAAAATTTTCGCATTTTGTGTAAAAGTTCGCATGTAATGAAAATTTCGCAGATTATAACACGTAGACATGACGAGAAATTTTTCGCATATTGTGTAATGGAAAATTCGCATATCAAGGAAAAGTTTCGCAGATAGAGAAAATTTTCGCATGTTGTGTAAAAGTCGCATGTAATGGAAAATTCGCCAGTGTAACACGTAGAAATTTTCGCACGTACTGTTACTTTTCGCATATCAGGGAAATTTCGCAGATAGAGAATCGCATGTTGTGTAAAAGTTCGCATGTAATGGAAAATTTGCTAAGTGTAATACGTAGATTTTTTCGCACGTAATGTTACTTTTCGCATATCAAGGGAATTTCGCAGATAGAGAAAATTTTCGCATGTATTAGGAAATTCGCAAGTGATAGCACATAGACATGTCGTGAGAAATTTTCGCAGATTGAGTAAAATTTCGCAAGTATGGAAAATTTTCGCAAGTTAAGAAATCTCGCAAGTTGTCCAAATTTTTCGCATGTTATATGAAAGTTTCGCGGAAGAAAAAGCTTTGTGGATTGAGAACTTTTGTTTCACTGTGGTTGCGAAATAGTGAAGATGCGAAAATATGTAATATGAAGTGATGTGCTGAGAATTTCGCGGGGCAAAACTCACTGTAGCAGAAAAAGTTTTGGCGTGAGGGAAAAAGATTTTCTAGGATAAACTTTCGCGGGACTCCACATGCTGTAGCAGCGAAAAAAAAGGTTTTAACACATGTAAATTCTCGGGTGAAAGTTTTCACAGGACCTTAGTCACTGAAGCAGTGAAAATTTTAACGTTAGAAATTTCTCGGATAAAATTTCGCGGGACCTCACTCACTGTAGTGCAAGAAATTTCGCGGATAAATAAAAGTTTCGCGGGGCTTATCTCACTGTAGCAGCGAAATTTAACGATAAAGCATTTTCTGAGAATTTTCTCGGTGAAGAACACAGTGCGAAAACGTGCGAAACGACGCAATGATTTTTTGCCTTAGACCTACTCAAAATCTTAACTAAAATGCAATAATCTGGACTCAATCGACTCGAAATCGAATGGGCAGTGCATATTTGGGGGTATTAAACGCCAAAAACCTAACATGCGTTCGATTCAGAGCCGAGAAAAATTAATCCTAACCTAACAGATTTAATCAAAACGGGGCAAAACAGGATAAAATGAACGGAACTTGGTTTATTAGAGGTGTATTCATACCGAAAAGCTGATTTTGAGGACGGAGAATGCAGATAAAGGATTTTGAATGCAGATTGGACGACGACGACGTTGCGAGGAGTTGCGAAATTTTGAAAAGAGGGGTTGCGAAATTTTTGAATTTTCTCGGGAATTTTAGGATTGTGAAAGAAAACGTTAAGGGTTTTGGGGTTTTAGGGTTTTTGTGACTGTTCATGCGAATTTTGAGTTAATGGTCCGAAATCTCGTGGGCTTGGTCAAACGTCAGCTGAGCTGAATTTCGCGGGCTTGGTCAAAGTTGGGTCCAATTGAAGTTCAACTGGTCCAATTTTGCCCCTTTTTGACCAGAAAATTAAGAATTCAACCCAAAACATTTTAATTGGTCCAATTTTGACTCAGTTTGACCAAACTTTAAAATTTCAACCCAAATTAAAAATTCAACCCAAAACATTTTAATTGGTCCAATTTTGACTCAGTTTGACCAAACTTTAAAATTTCAACCCAATTCAATTTTCTTTTTTTATTAATCAGAAACTCCCCCTTAATCTAAAACTCCCCTTTTGAAAAAATGGAAAAATCAGACGCTCCCCCTTAATCGAAAACTCCCCTTCAAAAGACATAATTCAGAAGACACACATAAGAAAATGTAACTTTATCAAAGTTCATGTAGGGTCGATTGACATCCAACGGTTTTGTGAAAATGTCGGCCAGTTGATCTTCGGTTTGTGACGTAGTGTAATTCAATCGTCCCTTGTTCGACATGTTCTTTGATGAAGTGGTGACGAATATCTATGTGTTTCGTTCTCGAGTGATGAACCGGATTACTCGTCATCGCAATAGCACTTTTTGAGTCACAATAAATGGGAATTTTTATCAACATGAAAATTAAAATCTCGTAGTTGGGTTCTCATCCACAAAAGCTGTGAACAGCAACTAGCGGCGGCGACATATTCTGCCTCCGTCGATGAAGTTGAGACACAGTTTTGTTTTCGAGACGACCAACATACGAGTTTACCGCCCAAGAAGTGTGCAGCTCCAGAGGTGCTTTTTCGGTCCATCTTGCATCCTGCGTAATCCGAGTCAGAGAATCCAACCAGTTTGAAGTCTGATCGAGTGGGGTACCACAAACCCAGATTGGGTGTTCCTTTGAGATAGCGGAGAATCCTTTTGACGGCAGTGAAATGGGATTCCTTCGGTGTTGCCTGAAAGCGAGCGCAGATTCCTGTCGAGAGAACAATATCCGGTCGACTAGCAGTGAGGTATAAAAGAGAGCCTATTATCCCTCGATAGACGGTTTGGTCAACAGGAGCACCAGATGGGTCCGCGTCGGGTCGGCCAGAGTGACATAGGTGTAGCAGCAGTCTTCGCATCCTTCATTCCATATTTTTCGAGGATGTCATGAATGTATTTGGACTGATTGATGAAGATTCCGTCGGGGAGTTGCTTTACTTGAAGACCAAGAAAGAAATTCAGCTCACCCATCATACTCATTTCGAATTTCTCTTTCATCAATTCTGCGAACTCTCCACACAGTTGTGGTTCAGTCGATCCAAAAATGATGTCATCGACATAAATCTGTACAATCATGATGTCCGGGCCACTCCGCTTGGTGAAGAGAGTTGTATCCAGAGATCTTTTCTTGAAACCAGACTGAACAAGGAAGTCTGAAAGGACGTCATACCAAGCTCGGGGAGCCTGTTTTAGTCCGTAAAGGGCCTTGTAGAGTCGATATACGTGATGAGGAAACTCTTCGCTCAAGAACCCTTCAGGTGATCAACGTACACTTCTTCTTTGAGAAATCCATTCAGAAATGCAGTCTTCACGTCCATTTGGTAGACTTTAAAGTTTTTGTGAGCAGCAAAGGCAAGAAAAATTCGTATGGCTTCGATCCTGGCAACTGGGGCGAAAGTTTCATCGTAGTCGATGCCTTCTTGTTGGTTGTACCCCTTAGCCACAAGTCTTGCTTTATTGCGGATAACAACACCGTACATCCTTTTTGTTCTTGAAGATCCACTTTGTGCCGATAATGGATCTATTGTGAGGTCGTGGTACGAGTTCCCAAACTTGTAAACGTTCAAACTGATTTATTTCCTCCTGCATTGCAATCAGCCAATCAGGATCGTTGAGAGCTTCAGCTGCTCGTGATGGTTCGACTTGACTGAGATAGCAAGCAAACAGACTTTCATTCATTGTAGCCGAACGTGTCGAGACACCAGATGTGGGATCCCCAATAATCTGATCTGTTGGATGAGAGCGAGCCCAAAGTGGTATATTGGTCTGAGATGAGCTGGCCGCATTTGTATCGGTTGGAGGTTCATTGGATTGGGATCGGGTGTCCGAAGAAGAGATCTCAGCCGTAGTAGATTGAGAGGGTTCAGCATCAGGATCAACAATGTTCCCAGGGTTGGGTGAAATGTCGTCTTCGTTGAGATTGAGCGCATCCAAGTTTGGAGGGACGACGTCATTGCCGGTAGCTTGGTAGGTGGAGTGGGTGCAGCGGTAGGTTGAGTGGTGGCGGCGGGAGTCTTGGGCACTGGATAGAAGTACTCGAAAAGCAGATCGAGATCCAGTTCACCAGAGTTGCCCTCAGATGAGGAAGTTTCCGCCATTGAAGGTTGACCTTTTGTCAACGACTGTAGGAGACCTGGTTCTGGACTGATATGAGTAGAAGCCATGATGTCGCCTTCGCTTTCGTCAAAGGTGACATTTGTGCTCTCAATGACAGATCTCCTTAAGATAGACTCTGTATGCCTTCGAGTTCAGCGAATATCCAACAAAGATGCCTTCAAGTGCTTTTGGATCAAGCTTCCCAAGATGTTGGCGATCATTGGCCACAAAACATCGGCAACCGAAGACCCTTAGATAAGATATATCGGGATACGACGGTTATTCAGCATCTCGTATGGGGTGCGGTTGAATCTCTTGTGGATGGAAGCCCGGTTCTTGCGTGTAGCAAGCCGTTTGAATAGCTTCGCCCCAAAAAGAGCGAGGAAGGCCGGATTGGATGAGGAGAGTCCTAGCTGCTTCAACTAGTGTCCTATTTTTACGCTCAACGACACCATTCTGTTCCGGTGTCTTCACAGCTGAGAACTGTTGGGTGATGCCCTGAGTGGCATAGAAATCACTGAGCTTCTTGTTCTTAAATTCAGTTCCGTTGTCAGTTCTGATAATCCGAACCTTTGTTGATGAAGGGTTTGGGACGTAACAACAACTCGATGATTATATCAGGAACTTCATCCTTTGTACGAATGAGTTTCGTCCACGTATAGCGTGAGAAGTCGTCGACAATCACAAGAATGTACCGTCTTCCTCCGAGTGTAGCCGTAGGCATTGGGCCACATAGATCCATGTGTAAGAGCTCAAGGATGAGCTTAGAGGACAGTGTTTCCTTGGAGATGTGAGACGATCGCTTCATCTTCCCCAATTCACAGACAGAGCAGAGGTGTTCCTTATGATATGTCAATTGGGGTAGACCGTTGACGAGATTATTCTGACGCAGTTTGTTGATAGTCTTGAAGTTGAGATGTGAAAGACGCCGGTGCCATAGATCGTTCAACTTGGGTGCGGCTCGAGAGAGAAGGCATATAGGTCGAGAGGTCGTAAGATTGAGTACGTAAAGGTGAGACGTGCGCGTTCCAGAAAGAAGAGGCTGTCCCGAGGCATCTATAATGCTGCAGATGTCAGATTCGAAGAGAACCTTGTATCCTTTGTCGCAGAAACGACCAATGCTGAAGAGATTGTAGCTCAAACCCTCGACATAAGAGATGCCCTTAATTGTCAGCTTGTCATGGACGAGATCACCAGTTCGAGTTGGCGCCATTTGACTGTTTCCGAAGGAGACCCTTCCGAGATAGCGCTCGGAGAAGTTGCTCAACAGCTCCTTGTTCCCCGTCATGTGTGTGTAGCAACCCGAGTCTAGATACCACACATGACAGACCTGCAATCATCAGCAAACATTGGGTCCCCGTTTACGGACGGGACCTTCTTGTGATACAAGTAAAATTTTCATGTGCTTAATGGAAAATGTGGTTTCTAAATCAGATTGTGTCGGTTCTAATTTAGCTTTCCCTTTGTCATTTGTTTGATGAGGCGGGATTATGGTTTTTATAACCCATATTTTCCTATCTTGTGCTTGCATGTATGGAGCCTTATACATGAATTGGCGTGGGGGATGTGGTTGTCGTTTTCGTGCTTCGGTTTTGGTCGCCTTTGGCCTGCGAGCAGTCGGTGAGTTTGCGTTTGACGACGAGAGACGTTTACGCTTAACCTTAGGTTAGGCGAGATGGGAGAATTCAAAGACGTAGTAGAGGAGGTTCGCTTGCGTGGTCGGAGTGTTGCCTGTTTATGTGTGTCATACTCATGAAAGCGTGGGAGAACAAAGTCATCGCAGCAGCACATAGACATAAGCTTGGTAAAAGAACGATAAGTTTTGGCAACATAATTGTCTACAACCTTAGGATATTGGGATTCAGTACATAGAGAAGAAAGACGAATATAGGATGGTCTTTTCTTCTTGTCATCGAAGAGCGGATTCTCCTTTATTTCATACGAACTCCCTTCCAGAGACGTCGAACTCACATTCCCTGTATCCATAAGAATACGAGAGTTAGTGTTAGAACATATGTCAGCTTCAGGAGACATCTTCGCCGTCCTCTTACATGTACATGTTCGAGAATCGGGTACTTGACTCGACGTAGAGGGTTCGTTCGTATTGTGAAATTGCTCTAGGGTAAAGATTTTGTTAAGTAGATCTTCTCGCTCTTTTGCAAAGGCTTTCCGTTCTAATTCTAGGGTTCGTTCTAGTTCTGCTATGATCAGAAGTTTTTCTGGGACATAGATGTGAGAAAGTGCTTATCGGAAAGCGATTTCCTGTTCTTCGGTTGGGAACTGAGACTT
The DNA here is from genome assembly GCA_027422505.1 of Craterostigma plantagineum. Taxonomy (NCBI): domain Eukaryota; kingdom Viridiplantae; phylum Streptophyta; class Magnoliopsida; order Lamiales; family Linderniaceae; genus Craterostigma; species Craterostigma plantagineum. The sequence continues at coordinate 32,581 of JAPQWV010002938.1, read as the reverse complement.
GATGTCTTCAGAGAGTGAAGGCTTTTTAGTCTTATCACTAGCATTCAATTCCGTGTAGTCGTATGCGATTTCTGCCCAAAGTATGTTCTGTTCCCTTTTTCTTCTGACAGCACAGTGGAGGAGGATCTTACAAATGGCATGAGCTGTGAGGGAGTACTCTTCCTCGTTTGTAGGAATGATGTACTGTACATGTTATACCTTTTAACAATTAGCGGCGTTGCATAGCAGTTGCTGGCCAGGCCGATTCCCATCCGGGCGTCGTAGAATTCTGTTTCAACTGGTTGGTTCAATAGGCATAAGATGTGTGCGGCCTTTTTTCTGAGGTGAAGTTGCTCTTCAAGTTCTTTCACCTTGCGGTATAGCCTAACTCTTTCCTTCGTAAGCAGTTCATATTGGGAGGCCGTCAGGAGGCGAGAAGTTTCACATGAACTGATGGCTAGTGTAGTTTCCTTAACCTTAGTCTCACTTAGTTTGTTCTTGCTTTGCAGACGTTTGACAAATGCTTCAGAGGCCATTAGACGTTCGTTTGCGCAAGCGAGCTCTTCTACTTTTAAACTAAGTAAGGCATAGTTGTTTTCAAATTTTAGCTTAAGTTCATCATAGTCCCTAGCGTCTACGGTGGGTTTCTTAATGGCGTGTCGATCATCGAGTTGTGAGATTCGTACCTCAGACTCGGCGTTGGTGGGAGTCTTAGATGTGTTTCTCACCGATGTCAACCATCTCCTCGTCCTCGTCCTGTTCGACCAGCCTTGCCATGCAGCAATCTTCATCCTTAGGCTTCTTGTCTTCTGAAGTGTCGTTCACCCACTCAGCCTCTTCGGTGAGAAGAACTTTCCCACTTTCCATTTTGCGGGTCAATCTGGCCTTACGGTCGTAGTAGCCAGAATCCTTGACGCGTGGTGTGGCATTCCTTGGCAAAGTGGCCTGACTTTCCACATCGAAAGCACTTCACAGAGTTCTGGGTGTGATTCTCCTCTTTCTTTGTCGCTTGGCTTCCTCCGTGGGGATGTCTTTTGGTGCCGTAGTTCTTTGGCGATTGGAGGAGGATGAGGATTTTTTCCGATCTTCTTTGAGACCAGCTTATGAGCATTGCCAGTGCTTGCGTAGATCGAACATCTCATCAGACTCTGTATCAGCTTCGGATCTGAAGAGATGTCAGATACAGTAGTGGTAGTTCCCTTTGTCTGTTGGTCTTAGTGGCGGAAGGTGTTCATTGGTCTTGTTCGAGAGGAGGGCCAGTGGGTGGACTCGAGTGTTAGGGACCTTGCAGGTAAGAGCATAGGCTGACAGACTTCATAGAGAGCATGGATAGTGTTGGAGAGGTCCTTACTCTGAATCATCATCACGATTCATTGCCCCAATGTGGTTTGAGGCTACCAAGGAAGCGGTGTTGATATCGAATTTGTCCCTCGAGATCCTGGCTTTCTTGAGTTCATTGATGACCTTCAAGTATCGGAGGTATGTGTCACGCAGTTCCTCTCCTTCATAGGCCTGGAAGTGTTCATACTGCGAGAGACATGCTGATTTCCTCCCTTGGGCACTCTCAGTTGTGCCTGCCATAATTTCCACGAGTTCATCCCCTATTTCCTTAGCAGTTGTGCAGCACTCAATGTGAGCGTAGACCTCGTTTCCCATAGCTTGGAAGAGATATCCTTTGGCAGTCTCATCGGCCTGTACGCGAGCCTGTTCATCCTCATTAATGGGACCTCTTGGAGTGCGGCGTTCATCCATGGGAGGGTTTGCGTTTGGCTGTGCAGGGATGATTGTCCAGAACTGTGCTGGGCCGTTGAAGATGGAGTCCAGAAGGTATTGAGAGAGTGGTGCGCCTTTGTTCCTGATGAACGTGAGGAACCGGTTTGTCCATATGCTGTAGTCGCCTTGTCGCAGCATCGGAGGCCTGGTGTCGGAGTCCACTGTTGAGATGTCATTCGTGGTAGACATGGTTGGTGCAGTCGAATCGTCCGTGGTTTTGATCTTGTTTAGACAAGAGAGTTAGTAACGAACGAACGAGATGAGAAATATAAGTTTTGAGAAAAAAAATCGTTTAAAGAATTTCTTAGAACTAAGTGACCGTGTGTGATGGTCGATAATGTATGAAGAGAAAAATATATTTGAAATTAGGAGAAGTTCTAGAAATTTTAAAAATGAGATTAGAGGCGAGAAAGAAAAAAAATTTATGTCAAAAGTGGTCTAGGGTGATAAGACTAAAGTGTAAGGATCAAATCTTAAATAAGTTTGAGAAAAATTTACCCCGAGAAAATTTAACACGAGGAAAAATATTTAACACGTCAGAAAACTTCGCAGGTAGAGACGTGATTGTATGAATGATTATCCGAGAAATTATGTGTTGAGAAATTTCGGTGTTTGTGAGTGTTAAAGAGAAATTTTCGGAAGAAAAATTCTCAGTTGAAAAATTTCTCGGATTTTAAAATTTCGCATGTGAGTAAGATTCTCAGTTGAGAATTTTAAAGCTTCGCAAGAAAATTTCGCAAGTTGTAAAAATTCGTATCGAGAGTTGAAGTGTGGTTTTGAAAGACTTTCTCAATTTCAAAAATTTTGACTTAGAAATATTTCTTAGCTTTTGAAAGTGAGCTGTTGAGAAAATCCTTGAGATGAAATTTCGCAAGTTATGACAATTTCGCGGTTTAAATGAATTCTTGAAATGAAATTTCTCGCATATAAAGTTTCTCGGATTTTAAAAGGTGTCGCGTGTTGTAATGTGATTTGAGAAAGTTTCTCGGAAAAAAATTTCGCGGCTTAGAAAAATTCGCGGAATAAGCTTTCTCGGATATGGAATTTCTCGGATTATTAAGAGTAAGCAAATTTGCAGATGAAGGTTTCTGAGTAAGCAAATTTCGCGTGTTAGAAAAATTCTCGGAATCAAATTTCTCGTATATGAAGTTTCTCGGATTTTAAAGGGTACGTGGTTGAGAAAAAATGAAGCGACAGTGAGGTAAAACAGAGAAATTTTCGCGGTTTAAAAATTCTCGGGATCAACTTTCGCGGATATGGAAATTTCGCGGACTCGAACGATTAAGCAAAATTTCGCAAGAACGAGCTTTCACTGTTCCATTGCTTACACGCGTTTTGCCAGAAAATCGTCTCGTTCTTGCTCAAATCTCAGTCAAAATCGCTCAAACTTGATCCTAAACTTCAGAAATTCTTCCCTAAACACATAATCGACCGTTTTGTGAGCTAAAAACAACAAAAAATAGGTCAAATCGACCAAAAACAGAGAATGGTCGAGATGTCCTTTTCTGAAGAGTTTTTGCTTCGATCTTGCTCAAAACTCGTTAAAACTGATCCAAAAGTGTTTTAAAAACATTTTAGGCATAGAATCGATCTGGGGAAGGTTTTAAACACAAAAACAAAGCATTAATACCCCAAAAACGAGCTCAAAAATGCCCGAAAGTGATTTTTACCCAAAAACACCTTTGATCTTTCTCGGAATCGAACGAAACTGGATTCAAATCAATGCAGATCGATCCACGTTTGCTCTGATACCACTTGTTGGTCCCACAAACAAGGAATCAAAGAGGCTTTGATGGAATGAAAAAGGGAGAATTTCTCACCTTGTAGTGTGTGTAGTGTGTGAAAACTAGGGCTAGCCTTTGATCTTTGATTACCTTTCAAATGGTGTTGGTAAAACCTTATATACCACATTAACCCTAGGTATATTAAGGCCCATACACCAAAAATTAAATAATTACATTCAAGTCCAAAGCCCAAGCTAAAAGGATCATTACAATATAAATCCCAAGACTTAAACTATTGACACAATCACTAAATATCCTAACAGAATGCATGGAACCGAAAGAACGAGCCGAAGCGAAGCTCGAATTCAAGAAGTATGATCCCCGGAAGGCTGAAAAGGGAGAGGGCAGCAAAGGCGCTTCCTCGTCGTCGTCAAAGATCACGTGTTTGGGTAAGGGACACATCGCGTCGCAATGCCCGAATGCCCGTACCATGACGATTCTGGACGATGGAAAGTATGTAAGTGCCAGCGAGGACGATAAAGACGAAGCACTAGAGGACGAGGGGGAACAATATGTTGCAAGTGGTGAAGAGGTATTGGTGGCCATGAGGACGTTGAGCGCTCAAATGACCGAGGAGGAAAACCAAAGGCACAACATCTTCCATACACGTTGCAAGGTCCAAGAGAAGGTATGCTTACTTCTCATTGATGGGGGTAGCTGTACTAATTGTGTTAGTTCGTACCTTGTTGAGAAACTAGGGCTGCTCATGGAGGTCCATCCGAATCCGTACCGACTACATTGGTTGAATGATCACGGAGAGATACGGGTGAATCGTCAAGCTCGGGTAAAATTCTCGATAGGGAAGCACGAAGACGAGGTGTTGTGCGACGTTGTGCCAATGAGCGCTGGACATATTCTGCTCGGAAGGCCTTGGGAGTTCGATCACCCACCATGGACGATCCAATAAATACCAGTTGGAGCATAACAAGAATACGTACACGTTCGTACCACTCTCTCCAATTCAGGTTCATACCGAAACAATAAAAATGAGGGAAAAAGGCAAGAGGGAAGTGAGCGACAAAAGCCTAGCGAGAGTGAGAAAAGAACCGAAAGTGAGAAAAAAATAAGTAAGAAAAATGAGAGTGAAACAAATGAAAAGCCGAAAGCAAGTGAGAGAAAAGGCGCTTTCAATGCGAGTTTGAGAGATGTAGATAGGGCTGTGAATTCCCATAAGTCGTTCATCTTGCTCTTGCACAAGGAGACACTACTATCTTCTAGTGATCTTCCTCATGAGTTACCTTCAGAAATACTTTCTATTTTGACTGAGGTCGCAGATATTATGCCTGAGGAAGTCCCCGATGGCTTGCCTCCACTTCGAGGGATCGAGCACCAGATCGACTTCGTTCCCTGCTCAACCATTCCAAACCGACCAGCTTATCGAGCCAATCCAGAGGAAACAAAGAGCTTCAGAAGCAAGTTGAGGACCTGTTGTCGAAGGGTCACATTCGGGAGTCCTTGAGTCCATGCGTCGTACCGGTCATTCTCGTACCAAAAAAGGATGGCACTTGGCGCATGTGCATCGACTGCAGGGCGGTAAATAAAATCACCATGAAATACCGTCACCCTATTCCCCATCTAGATGATATACTTGGCGAATTACATGGTGCGTCTTTATTTTCAAAAATTAATATAAAATCAGGGTATCATCAGATTCGGGTCAAAGAAGGTGATTAATGGAAACAGCCTTTAAGACTAAGCTGAGGTCGGGGGGCTAGGGTTGAGTTGCAGAAGGTTGTTTACTCCTGAAATTCCTTGTTTGGCCTTTACGAGTGGTTAGTGATGCTGATGCGGACCGAAAAATCGACCCTGCCATCAACAGTGCGCTGGAAGGTATCGGTCCGTCGCCGTTTCGAGTTCGTCGTCTTCGTCTTCGGTGGATTCCTGAAACGTCACAAAAAAGAGGAGCTAAAGGGCGCCGTTTCGGCGACGCCCCTCCGACGCTCAAGTCAGATAATTATTCGTCGGCGTTAAAGCGTATTGAAAATAAAATAAGTCAATAAATAGAGAGCGCTGATCGAACGTTGAGCTATGAGACAATACGTCCGTGGATCCTTCGTGTAAGATGCTAGAAGGAGAATACTATGTCGAGTTTTATAAGAGTGTCATATGTAAGAGGAGATGATATGAAAACGATATTAATAGGGAGAATGATAAATGATGAGTCGAAGTGCCAGATCAGAGCTAGAATGGAATTAGTCATAGAGTAAAAAAAAGTCCTCCAACCTCCTTTTCCAAGTGCCTTTTAATGTTGACTCTCCCACATGAGATCATGGAGCACCCCATCATGTGACTGGGTGGTTTATCAGACTCCATTATGTTAGTGGGGCTCAACGACCTTCTATCACCCTGAACGAAGCTCTCGAGTAGCCTTTATCCCGAGCGGGACTTCGCCTCCTCGGCAGCACTCCTTCGGGCACATGTCGCCTCGGGAGCGTTTCCCGCTCGCGGCGTATTTTCCGCGGGAGATATTTCCCGCCTCGTCTTTGGTTAGACTCGAATATTTGACCATTAAATACGGGGATAACAATAGTCCCCCTCACAAATAGTCCAAAAGAGTGTTAGTGATTTTGGACGTAGTATAGGTAAAATATTCGAGCATAACGTACGTCCTTCCCGAGCATCGACCTTCCTAAATATCATGTTAACATATAAATATAGGAAAGGGTAAATATTCATACCGACGGTGTCCCAAGCGTTGTCATCTGTACCGCTCTCAAATTCCTTCTCAAGGTCAGCTTGTTGGCGTTCAAGTCGTGGGCGGTGCATTCGTAGGCTTAGCCTCCGAGCCACAATTGTGAGGGAGGGTGTTACGCAAGTTTCGTGCCACATTCGTGGGCTTTTATCCCGAGCAGGTCGGGTCTTCAGGCGATATTCATGGAGATTTATCCCGAGCAGGTCGGGTCTTCAGGCGAGATTCGTGGAGTTTTATATCCGCCACAATTGTGGGCTCAGGAGGCCTGCCGCCCGAATGCACCTTCCCCACGGACTTATTCATATTCATGTTGCGTTCGTCGAATTTGTTCGATACCTCAGGCGTGGTTATAATAGGTGTGAGCGGGATGTGTAGGATCGAGAATTCCTGCACTCAAATAGCTCAAAGGAAGCGGTGAATGTGCTACTAAGTCCGAAAATGTCGATGTTGATAGTATCCGTCGAGCAATAAAGATCAATATCCAAAAGCATATATTATCATAGCTCATGACGGAGTCACCCAATGCAAAGAATGTTAACAGCTCAATTTATTTTTCGTAGCTTCAGCAAGAATAATAGAATAAAATTTATTTCCAGCAATAAATCAAGATGGCTCTACATCAAATATAATTGATTCACGCGGCCCAATAAAAATCATCACAGCAGCAGGCCTATGTGCATGGTAGAGAAAACATGCTAGGAAAATAAATCCTATTTACCCAACATGCATAGTGAGCCCAATGACAACCCTAACACAGCCCATAGGAAACTTAACTCATATTTCTAAACATTCGCGAAATGGCCCTAAAGGTTCAGATTTTATCATATCTGCTTTCATGTAAAATACTAGTCGCAGTCCTTTACCTGAAATATTTTTCCACGAGCCCAAAACATTGAAAAACTTACAGATCGACTTTTCTTCCTGATCGACGGCAGATCTGCCCTCGGCTGTCTCGAATGTGACCGTTGTTGCCCTCGTGGAGGTACAATCGTCCGATGATGATGGTTTCTCGGCGAGAGATCTATAAGTCGCGAGATCGTGACTTTTCCCTTGGCCACCCTCTCGATCCAACTCAGCGCTGGCTCGGCTCCGGCGAGGGTCGGTGTCGGAGGCGAAGGAACAGTATGACTAGTATACATCTGGATATCCCTAATTTTAAGGGATCGACGTCGATCGATCGGAAACTCGCAATGTCATATGGTGATTACTTGGTGTTGGTGGCGCGGCCTTGTCATCGCTGGCGATCGTGATGGTCTGTTCTTGGAAGGCACGAGTATCCCCTTGGTTAGAGGACTATCAAAAGTGCCTGATGGTGGCCTCGATTTCACCAGTGGCTGCGCTTGCGCCCGGATTTACGGCTGTCCGCAGTTGCGCTTCTATAGGTTGGCGATGGTCTATTCCGTGCAGCGAAGCCAGCTTAGGGGTGTCGATGTCCTCGAGCGTCTTTCCTGCACTCAAAATACCTCAAGAGAAGACATGAAGTGCATATTATTCTCTCAGGCCGTTGCTAATGCCATCTCCTCGAGGATAACAACTGCTTGAACCTCTTTTCAAAATTATATTACTCCCATACGATCAGATTCACCAGAAAATATCTCCCAATATTGCCCATAGCAATTTAATTAAATCTAAGGAGCAGAGCTAAACAAATACGACCGACGTTTGAAGCTAAATTATGTTACCTTCATGACCTCCCTAAACAACCAGCCTAACAAAAATTAATAATCGCAGGCCTACAAGAAGAGTTCAAGCATTCACAGTATTTGGCCCAACAAATAATGTTTCAACAGCCCACTTAATTCCTAATATCTGGCCCACATAACCTATTCCAGCGGCTCAATTTATACCTAAGAGAATTACTCGAACAGCTCACATATTTCTATGATTCACACACTAACCCCATATCTTCATATATCACAATATATGCTCCCAAGTAAATTAACAGAAATGACCCACTAGTTTGTGTAATTTCCAATAGACCTCGAAACACATGAAAACTTACAACCGGGTCCAACCAGAGATCAACGACGGATCTGCCATTGGTGGCCGAAGGGCGGCCGAGGTGGTCGTCATCAGTCCTTGAGGGATCGGTCTCGTGGTGGTTTCGTCCCATAATTATCGGCGATTACGACTCAGGTGAGAATATTGACTCGATCGTCCCTCTCACACCTTCAAACTGAGTCACCCGCGATTTGGTCTCTGAAAAGCGATGTGCGTAGGCGATTCAAGCCGCGATTTACGTCCTCTCCAGCAGAGGGTGAATCTATTGATGTCCTTGGCTCCGGCGATGGTGCTATAGAGACGGAGAGCGAACGACCTGTCCTCGCTTGACTGTGGTTGTCGTCGACGCGAGATCCTCCGTCAATTGAGTGGGTGCAGAATCTCAAGAGCCGTCAGGAGTGTTCTCGAGATAAGAGGACGTTACAGTGAGCCGGGTGGTGGTCCTTGGTTGATCATCGGTTGTGCCTGGTCTACGAACAAGGCCTCAAGTGGTTGCAGGATCTGCTTCAGCAGATGCCGGCGAGTAAACTATTGAGGGTCAATGATGTTCGCTTTGGTAGACGATGGTGAATCAGGCCTCGACAGTGCATTGTTCGTCGTCGTGCTCGAAGCTGCCGATACCGACGTAAGGGTCGGCTGCTCGCGAGGGTGATGCGAGCGTGGTTTTGCTGATGTCGAGCTCGCAATGGGCTAAACGGGGCAAATTGTGGCGGACTCGAAACGGCTTCAGATTTTCCGATTCTCCCAAGTGCACCTTTTATTTATCTGATTCCCACAGACGGCGCCAATTGATGCGGACCGAAAAATCGACCCTGCCATCAACAGTGCGCTGGAAGCTATCGGTCCGTCGCCGTTTCGAGCCCGCCGTCTTCGCCTTCGACGGATCCCTGAAATACCACGAAAAAACGAGCTAAAGGGCGCCGTTTCGGCGACGCCCCTCCGACGCTCAAGTCAGATATTCGTTCGTCGGCGTTAAAGCGTAAAAAGATAATCGAAAATAGCAAATAATAATTAGAGACAGTATAAAGCGATGGGGCGTTAAGCTATGAGATAGCGCTTCCTTCAATCTTTCTAGAGGTGTTAGAACGCCTCGAATGTTGTAATAGGAGAGATGAGTGCGAGAGTCATATGGAGAGGTCCGTCCCATGCGATGAGATGGATTAAGTTTTATAGTAGAGGAATGATCAATCGTTGAAGTGATAGAGTTAGAGATGATGGAATCAGATATCGTACCTTTGCATTTCTAGCCTCCTTACATTTGTGTAAGCCCATGCACTAATCCACTAAACACGATTGAAGAGGTGGAGGTTAAATAACCACCCACTCATGTTCATCCACTAATGACTTGGTCCACACGTTAAAACTAACGAGGTAGCAAGAGTGACCTTATAACTGCTCCTGTCATGTTTAAGATAAGACTTCAATTTTAGAATAAATCCTTCGGTCACGTGATGTCCTTAGCATGGCGCTCGAGCAAGGCGTCATTCCTTGGGTAGCGCTCATTCGGGCATGGGCCGCCTCGGGAGGTATTTTCGCGGGAATGCTACCCGTCCGTTTCGGTTAGACTCGAATATTGACCGGTTAAATATGGGGATAACAATAGTCCCCCTCACAAATAGTCCAAAGGAGTGTTAGTGATTTTGGACGTAGTATAGGTAAAAATATTCGAGTATAATCTATGTCCTTCCCGAGCATCGACCTTCCTAAATATCATGTTAACATATGAATATTGAAAACGATAAATATTCATACCGACGGTGTCCCAGCGTTCATCTGTACCGCTCTCAAATTCCTCCTCAAAGTCGGCTTGTGGAGATTCAAGTCGTGGGCGGTGCATTCGTATGCTTAGGCTCCGAGCCACAATTGTGAGGGAGGGAGTTCGCAAGTTTCATGCCACATTCGTGGACTTCTATCCCGAGCAGGTCGGGTCTTCGGTTCGTGGAGATCTATCCCGAGCAGGTCGGGTCTTCGGGCAAAATTCGTGGAGATTTATGTCCGCCACAATTGTGGGCTCGGAGGCCTGCCGCCCGAATGCACCTTCCCCACGGACTTATACGGATTTCATATGGCGTTCGTCGAATTTGTTCAATCCCTTGGGCGTAGGTATAATAGGCGTGAGCGGGATATGTAGCATCGAGATTTCCCTGCACTCAAGTAGCTCAAGGAAATGGCGAACTTGCAATTAAGTCCGAACATGTCGGTGTTGATATTATTCCGCCGAGTATTAAGTTAACTTTTTCAGAGCATATAAAATCAAAATCCGAGACTTAATTGATCAGATACGAAAAGTAGCAGAGCAATGCAATTTTGTTCTTCCAGCAACACCATTAATTCTAGCAACCTAATTCAGGAGTAAAAGGCCTATATAATCCCGCGATCAAAGTAGTAATTCCAGAAAGCCTAGCAAAATTTATAACGGAAGGTCCATATAATTTATATCACAGTCTATATAGAAAAACAATAGGCCCGAAATAATTCCCAGATAGCCCATCATGGACTGTAAGCCAACCGAAGCCCATAAGAAACTTACTCCCAATATTTTCAAAAATCGCAGAATCATCCCAGCATTCAGATTTCATAATATGCACTCCCAAATAAAATAACAGCATTCACCCAAAATATCAAGTAATTTCTAATCGAACCCGAAAGAAAAGGAAAACTTACAACCGGGTCCCGGTAACGAGCAACGGCGGATTTCCACCTTCGTCATTCAGACTAAGGGACAGTCGGAGAACTCCGTCGATTACGATCGTGTCCCTCTCACCTTCGGACTGGGTCGCCCATGATTTGGCCCCGAAAAAATCTTGGCGCATGAAGAAAATGTTAGTCATTGAGGATACGTAGTGGGTACCTTTAATTTCGCGCGTAATCGGCCGATTCGTTCAAGCGCCGTAGGACGGTCGTAAGGTTTTTCGCCGTCCGATGTGGCTTCGACCCTGATTACAGAGATTTACAGTAGGTTCGGCGCGCAACAAGTAATCCCTCTCACGGATGGGTTCATGACAAGTCTTTCCGGCGTGCTATATTTGATCGGCTGTGGGACATGGATGAAGAACGACGACGACAAAGTGGTATTCGCGGCTGCCATCATACTTTCCTTTGCTGGCGCGGGCTTGCTCTTCGATCGGCACTGCTGTTAGAAGGTGTCAGCCTGGGACAGTGAATCCGTGTGCAAGAGTTTCCCGAGTACTCGGGCATTGGTCTGGGATCAGCCATCCGGGGCGTCGGCACGGAATTATTGCCGCAAACTTGGTGGCTCGGATTTCATCGGTGATGGCTGGTGTTAGGATGCGCGAGGCGTCTCCTTGGACAGAACCTATTTCAGCATGTCCCATAGCGGGCTTGGCTGCGCCGATAGTCGTCCTTGGGCGTTTCCTGGCGGCTGTGATCGGCCTAGCGTTTTCTGCGGTCGATTTTGATTGTGAAGCGTGCCGGCATGACGTGCATGCTCAGCAAGGGATGGCCCGCAACTGTGCTCGCAGGACGACACACTCCGTCGAGCCTAACGAGAGGCTCGACTGGCGAGCGCGAAAGGCTGCGACAACATTGTTTGGGAAAGTTTTGTGCCCCTAGGTGAAAATAGCGAAACAGTTGTTCCGTTGTACTCTCTGCAACAGCTTACGGTTGCTTGATCGGGGCCGTTTCCTCGATCGCCGGGATGATTTGCTAATATCCGAGATCTTCACATGACTTCAGATTTGGGCGGTGCGAGAGAAAGTTTCGCAACTGCTGTTTTGGAGTCGAACAGCTGCCACCTCGACGAGGGCTGCCCGCAGTTGCGCTCGCGAAGGTTAGCTGGTCGGAGCACGACGCGAGCTCTCGCGACGACGAAGTTTCATCCTCAAAACCCGAAAGGCGGCGAATTCGATGGATTTTACGGCGCGAGCTCGAAACGGCTTCAGATTTTCCGATTCTTCCAAGTGCACCTTTTTATTTATACGTTTCCCACAGACGGCGCCAATTGATGCGGACCGAAAAATCGACCCTGCCATCAACAGTGCGCTGGAAGGTATCGGTCCGTCGCCGTTTCGAGTTCGTCGTCTTCGTCTTCGGTGGATTCCTGAAACGTCACAAAAAAGAGGAGCTAAAGGGCGCCGTTTCGGCGACGCCCCTCCGACGCTCAAGTCAGATAATTATTCGTCGGCGTTAAAGCGTATTGGAAAATAAAATAAGTCAATAAATAGAGAGCGCTGATCGAACGTTGAGCTATGAGACAATACGTCAGTGGATCCTTCGTGTAAGATGCTAGAAGGAGAATACTATGTCGAGTTTTATAAGAGTGTCATATGTAAGAGGAGATGATATGAAAACGATATTAATAGGGAGAATGATAAATGGTGAGTCGAAGTGCCAGATCAGAGCTAGAATGGAATTAGTCATAGAGTAAAAAAAGTCCTCCAACCTCCTTTTCCAAGTGCCTTTTAATGTTGACTCTCCCACATGAGATCATGGAGCACCCCATCATGTGAGTGGGTGGTTTATCAGACTCCATTATGTTAGTGGGGCTCAACGACCTTCTATCACCCTGAACGAAGCTCTCGAGTAGCCTTTATCCCGAGCGGGACTTCGCCTCCTCGGCAGCACTCCTTCGGGCACATGTCGCCTCGGGAGCGTTTCCCGCTCGCGGCGTATTTTCCGCGGGAGATATTTCCCGCCTCGTCTTTGGTTAGACTCGAATATTTGACCATTAAATACGGGGATAACAGATGCCATTCGGCTTAACTAACGCTCCCAGTACTTTTATGTGCCTGATGAATCGTGTCTTAAGACGTTATATTGGCAAGTTTGTGGTTGTATACTTTGATGACATTCTTGATTATAGTAAGAATTTACGTGATCATGCCGAGCACCTTGTCAATGCCAAAAAGTGCTCTTTTTGTGCAAATGAGGTTGTCTTTCTTGGATTTGTCGTAGGTAGCAATGGCTTGCGGGTCGATCAGTCCAAGGTTCAAGCAATCCTTGAATGGCCGACCCCCAAAAGTGTGACCAAAATTCGGTCATTCCATGGTCTTGCTAGTTTTTATCGGCGCTTTGTGAAGAATTTCTCGACAAAGGCTGCCCCTCTGAATGAGTTAGTTAAGAAGAATGTGGCGTTCGAATGGGGAGAATCCCAACAGAATGCATTTGATCAATTGAAGTATGATTTAACGAATGCTCCCGTACTTATGCTGCCTGACTTTAATAAAACATTCGAGCTTGAGTGTGATGCTTCAGGAATAGGTATAGGCACTGTGTTTTACTCCAAGAAGGCCGGCCCATAGCATATTTCTGCGAAAAGCTTAACGGAGCAACCTTGAACTACCCGACCTACGACAAGGAGTTGTACGCCTTGGTGAGAGCTTTGGAGACATGGCAACACTACTTGCTGCCCAAGGAGTTTGTCGTGCACACGGATCATGAGTCAATCAAGTACCTCAAAGGTCAAAAGAACTTGCACAAGAGACATGCTAAGTGGATCGCTTTCATCGAGACCTTTCCATATGTGGTAAAGTATAAGAAGGGTAAGGTCAATATTGTTGCTGATTCTTTATCACGAAGGTACTCTCTTATTACTCTCTTAGCACGTCTGTTATGGGGTTTGCTTTTATCAAGGACTTGTACGAAAATGATCACGACTTCGCATCAATTTATATTGAATGCAAAAAAGTGGCTATAAACAAGTTCTAAGATGGATTCTTATTTAGGGAGAACCAATTGTGTATTCCCTCGTGTTCTCTTCGTGAGTATTTAGTGAGTGAACCGCATTGTGGAGGGTTAATGAGACACTTCGGAATATCGAAAACCCTCGATATTTTGAAAGAACATTTCTAGTGGCCTTGCATGAAGCGAGATGTCGAGAGGGTTTGCACTAGATGTCTAGAGTGTAGGAAAGCTAAGTCTAAGTCTATGCCACACGGATTCTATACTCCACTACCCATTCCTCAAACACCTTGGACCGACGTATCGATGTATTTCATACTTGGGTTACCAAGGTCTCAAAAGGGGAGAGATTCTATCTTAGTTGTGGTTGCTCGGTTTTCTAAGATGTCTCATTTCATTGCATGTAATAAGTCGGATGATGCTAAGCATGTCGCTGACTTATTCTTTAGGGAGATTATTCGTTTGCATGGGGTTCCAAGAACCATTGTTTCCGATAGGGATGTGAAATTTTTAAGTTATTTTTGGAAGAGTCTTTGGAGAAATTAGGTACAAAATTATTATTTTCAACTACTAGCCACCCCCAGACCGATGGCCAAACCGAGGTAACGAATAGGACCCTAGGCGTTTTACTTCGTGCATTGATAAAAAAAGAATTTAAAAAGATGAGAGGATTGTTTGCCAATAGCTAAACGTACGGTTCATTCGTCTACGCAATTTTCTCTGTTTGAGCTTGTTTATGGGTTTAACCATTTAACTCCACTAGATTTAATTCCATTACCATTAAGGATCAGACTAATATGGATGGTGTCAAAAGAGCTGAAAAGGTAAAGAAATTGCACGAGCAAGCGCGCGCAAATTTGGAGAAAAATAGCCAAAAGGTTGCGACCAATGTGAATAAAGGGCGTAAGCGCGTTATTTTCGAACCCGGCGAGTGGGTCTGGATTCATATGCGAAAGGAACAATTCCCAGCAGCGAGGCGAACCAAGTTACACCCACGAGGCGATGGACCATTCAAAGTGTTGTAGAATACCATTTGTAATTGTGCTTGATTTCATTAGTTGTCCTTGTAATTAGGGGTTTACTTGTATTAGTTTTTAGATTAAAGACTAGTTTGATATTTATACCAAGCGTGTTTGGTATAAATACTTGTAACCTAATTGAGCTGAATAGAGAAAGTTTAGAGAATTGATCCGAAGGGCTTGCAGTTCGATTTCTAGAGAGAGAAACAACAGTAACTTTCTCACTCTAATTGAATTCTCTCTCGTGTTCTTAACTTGAGTTTTTCGATCGAATTCAATTGATTATCTGAACGATCGAATTGCTATGGATTCTAGCCTAGGATCGTAGAGTTGTTAATCTGAGGACCTAACAATTGGTATCAGAGCAGATTCGTTCTGTTTTGAATCGTAAATTGTTAGAATTGGATCGAAATTTTATTTCGACACTGTTCCATCGAAGAACGGATTTGGCGCGAAAAGTTTTCGATCCAATAGCTTAATTCTGTGCTTAATTGACTTGAATTTGATGTTTCAGTGCTAGATTAAGTGATAAATGATCATTGCGACTAGATCAGTAGCAGTTTGAACTTAAATTTGATTAATTTGATTCTGAAATTTTACTGTTGACGAAGAACATGAAGAACACGTTCTGATTCTGATTAAATTCTATATATTTTGCTTCATAACGTGTTTAATTGCTTGTTCGTGCGTGATTAGTACTTGATTGCGAGCAATTACCTCAAACTTCACTAACTGATTATTTGTTTTTGCCCGAATTTGTGTTAATCGTATTTTGTGAATTTTTCTCGATTGCTCAAATTTTTCTCGCTAGGTTTTGCGATCGGATTAGTTTCTCGATCGATAACTTAGCGCGAGAATTTTCTCAGTCAGAATACGAAGTCAACGCTAGAATCGTCATCAGCAGAAACGATTTTAGTTAGAAATATTTCTCGAGCATTATTCAGCGAAAAACTTTTCGAGAGAGACCAATTTTGACCTTGCATGCGTAAAAACTTTCTCTCGAAAAACTTTTTCGGTCAAAACCTTTAACGTGTGACTAGAGGAAAATCATTTACACGCGAGAAACTTTTCTAGTCAACAGATTTATTTTGACTTGTCGAGAAACTTACTAACGTACTATTTCTTTACGATCGAAATAAATTCACGATCTGGAAACTTTTCTCGACTGAACGATTTTGGGTAATTTATTTCGCTCGTAAAATATTTCGCTGACAAAATTTCTCGCACGAGAACAGTAAATACATACTATATCGACGAAATTAATTTCGATCATACTTTAAAGATTGAATCGAAAATAATTGTCGATCTAATTTTCCAATCAAACGCTACTAACTAATTTTGTCACTTGTGAAGCACTTTACATCATTTTCAACCTTCAAAACAATCAACGAAGATCCTTCAACAACTCGACTACTATAACACAAACATGGATGCATACTCACTCGGAAATGACAACCGTCCGCCAATCTTGCAAAGAGGCGAATACACAGTGTGGAGAAGCCGCTTCCTGAATTTCATAGCTCTAAAGGATCAAGCCGAAAATCTACTGCAGTCCCTTGAAGAGGGACCGACACAGTTCTGGGTTCATGTACCTGGGGACGAATCATCTACTCCAGTAATTCCAGCTTCTAGGCGACTAAAGGAGCCTACAGAATACTCTCTGGAGGAAAGAGCTCGAGCTAAGGCTGATCTAGTAGCCATGAATACCTTTATGCAGGGTATCCCCAACGATATATACAGACAAATAGACAGCCTTACATCGGCTAAGGGGATGTGGGATGAGCTGCATAGGATGATGCAGAGGACGGAAGTTGGCATAAAGGCCAAGAAGGCGAACATTCTCACTGCTTACGACTCCTTCAAAGCAAAGCCGGAGGAGAGTCTAAACGAAATCTACCAACGATACCTCACTCTTCTCAACGAGATGAGGAGGAAGATAGAAATTACGAAGACAAACATGGAACCAACATAAGATTTCTATCCTCTCTGCCCACGGAATGGAAGAAAATATCCACACAAATACGACAAAATAAAGATCTAGAGGAGTTGGATGTCCATGCCGTGTTCGATAATCTCGCTCATCATGAGGATGATATCCGCGAGATTATCAAAGAGCAGAAAGGCAAACAAACCGATGACATGGTTGCCTTCGTCTCGGAGAAGAGGAGCACAAGATCAAGAAAGGAAAAGATCGTTAGGCCACCTTCATCATCAGAGTCGGAAGATGAATCGGACTCAGACATCGAGCCGAACATGAAAGCCCTTGGAAAGCAGTTAGCTCTCATTGGACAAATGATGAGCAAGAAGTACTTCAAGAAGAAGTTTTCAACCTCAGCCAACAGACTTCGGACTACAAGCTCCAAGAACAAAGAACGTGCTCCGGAGAGTTCCGAGGTCAAGAATCCCAAAGAGACTAACAAATGCTTTAACGGTGGCAAAGCAGGTCACTTCGCCAGAGAGTGCACTCTCCCGAAGAAGAGAGATGCAAACTACTACTCCAGGAAGCTTCAATTGACAAAACAGAAAGAAGCTGGAGTAGCTCTCATGGCCGAACAGTACCAATGGCTCGAGGACACGTCGAGCTCCGAAGAAGAGAACTTAGCCCTCATGGCCCGTCTCGACAACGAATTGGACGCCGAAACATCCACTCGTACGGACGACGACAACGCATCCACGTCTTCAAATGAGGTAGTCACTCCTTCCACATTATTGACCATGTTAGAATCATATCAAACGCAATATGCTAACATGAAACGTGAGCAGAAAAGTAAAAGGAAGTAGAGAACAAGCTTGAGAGAGCTCAGGAGAAGATAAAAAGTCTCGAATCAGACCTTAGAAGCTCTAGTGCAAAAATAGAAGAACTTACTAAGAGCTTACATTGTAGAGAGACTAGTCAACCTCCTTTAGGACAGCATAGTGAAAAGATTAAAGAATTAGAAGATAGGCTAGCAAATAACTACAATTGTTTGGTTAGGCATCTCAACGAGAAAGCTACCTTAAACTGTAGGATAACCGAAGCTACCTCTAAGATCACTGACTTAGAAGCTCAATTAGAAACATCTAACACCAAGGTTAGTGAGCTTAGTAAGGATCTAGACGCCTGTCAAGCCGCCAAACTGACGGTAGAAAATAATTATGCTCTCCTAAGTGAGGAACGCAGGAAGTTGAATGCAAAAATTAAAAAATTAGATGATCTTCTTACGCGTAGGGGACACTCTGAACAGACGATATTCTTAAACAAGCCCAATGATATAGAGTTTTATAATCCAATAGAAGGCATAGGTTACACTAACCCACGTATTTTACGGAAGAAAGAAATGTATGACATTAAGAACATGGGTTTAGCTGCAACCTCTCTTAGGAACATTACGGAATCGACGTATGAAAATGCGTTTGATTCATCCATCAAACAAGCCTCACATGGACCTGAGATCCCCTTTGACTACAACGAACTAATTGAAAAGGACAAAATAGGAAACCATCCTTAACACCTGTCAGTGAATTAGCTCAAGTCTTACCTCCTGACTCTAAAGAACACTATGAGAAGTCAAAAGGGTTAATTATCAAAACTCTCTCTACAAACCCCCTATCATAAAACAGATAGAGGAGTCACAGGCGAAACTAGACAAAGAAAGAGAGAATTTCGAAGCTGAAAAGAAAAAATTCTTTAAAGAGATGGAAAATCTCAAGGCTTCCCTGTCCTCCCAAACTACCTCACACGCTTTCATGGAAAGCGTGAAAATAGAAAAATCGCCTTCGAAAGATCAAAAGAGCATTAATAATTCTATTAGAAGTGCTAAGACTATTTTACTTCACCTACGTCCACAGGGAGCATAGAGCCAGCACCGACTACGAAGGCGAGAGTGTCTAGTCCTAAATAAGAACGAGCTAGTAGATTTAAATGTTTCTGAACATGTTATTCCTTCTGTCAAAATAAAAGACACTCGTAGTAATAATAGAGTCATTTCTACGTTCAAAATAATTGCTTCTACGTGCTCACTTCAGCCTATCACCTATAGAAGTGAAAATCTCGAAATAGGCTCTACCTCGAAAATTACTACTAATCATTCTGAAAACAAATGCCATAAGGAAAATCGTAGGAAACAAGATCCAGCCATAAAGAAAGCTTATGGCGCCGTAAATGAAATGTACTCACTAAGGTATCATGTAGAAATTAAATCCCCCAAGCACCTTAGGAGACTATCACAAGAAAAGTCTTTTTCCTCAGTCAAACCTTCCCAAGTCATGTGACGAGCTGAATTAACCTTCCATGGTAAGGTTCAACCCAAAATGGGTTCCTATTATCTCCGCCCTAGGTACGACAAAAAAGCCAAAAGGACCAAGTCTCCATAGAGGCAAAAAACCCAACCCACTTCCCAAAAAAGTGCAATGGGTTATTCAAGACTCTTCAAAAAATAGATTTAGGAGTCATTATCTGAACCCAAAAATTAAAGCTGCTAATCTGAGAGACCATTCTTAAGTGTGTAATAAAGCTCTTAAATGTTTTGCAGATCCATCATGTGTGGTACCTCGAACTTAGGTTGCTTCACACACATGACTGGTAACCCAAGAGCTGCTGAGCAACTACAAGGACCGACCAAACGGCAAATCCAGATTGGGAACCAACGATCAAACCCGATTCATAGGGACTTGGGATATCATCTGAAGAATTTGACCTCAAAGATTGTCTCATACGTCGAGCATCCGCCATAACTGTTCAGCTAGGCAAATTCCTTGTGAACCAAAGCTTTCAGGTGGTCTTCATGCCTGACCGGTGCAGAATTTTGGATAGTCAAGGACACAGAATCCTTCAAGGAAATTCGGAAATCAATATACACGATCAACCTGCGTTCCGTGCGGCCCCTCGACAGCTGTATGTTCTTCATTTCTCAGATGATATACAGAGGAACGAACAGCCTATGGCATCAACGATGTTCTCATCTAAACATGAAAGCTCTCCAAGCGTTCTTTCTTACGAAAAAGTTGGTCAACGGTCTTCCAAACTATACAACTACAAAGGGAGCATCATGTAGGCCGTCACCTAGGAAAAGGAAGCGAGCTCTCATCAACGTCAAGCAATTGCTCTACTTGCTCGACCATTGGAACTAATTCACAGGATTCTATTGTGGTCCGATGCAGACTCAGAGTATCAATGGAAGAAGTATTCCTAGTGATTGTAGATGAAATATTCCGCTTTGACACGTGGACAAAGTTCCTCCGAATGAACGAAAGATGAGACGGTTGACTGGATTATCAATTTGTGAACACAACTCATAAAACTGCTGCAACAGACTATTAATGTAGTTCGAACTAAGGACAACGGCTCCTGAGTTCAAGAACAATCACCTCAGTGAGTTTTTTCAAAAAACTGGAATAAGTCAACAATTTTCAGCCGCCAAAAACACCTCAACGAAAATGGGGTCGTTGAAAAATCTAACATTAGGGAAGACAGCTCGTACATGCTTGATCCAATCGGGGAATTCCACAATTTCTATGGATGAAGCAGTCATACCGCTGTTTTACTCAAAAATAGACGGTATTTGACAAGTTTTGGATTTCAA
The DNA here is from genome assembly GCA_027422505.1 of Craterostigma plantagineum. Classification (NCBI taxonomy): domain Eukaryota; kingdom Viridiplantae; phylum Streptophyta; class Magnoliopsida; order Lamiales; family Linderniaceae; genus Craterostigma; species Craterostigma plantagineum. The sequence continues at coordinate 12,132 of JAPQWV010002938.1, read as the reverse complement.
CAACACTTTTACAAGATTGTGAATAATAGAGTGCCTAACATCTCCTTCCTTAAAGTCTTCGGGTGCAAGTGCTTTATTGTGAATAATAGAGTGTCTAACATCTCCTTCCTTAAAGTCTTCGGGTTCAAGTGCTTTATTGTGAATAATAGAGTGCCTAACATCTCCTTCCTTAAAGTCTTCGGGTGCAAGTGCTTTGTGGCGAACGACCGAGAACAACGTGCAAATTTCGACCCTAAAGCATTCGAAGCTACATTTGTCGGGTATTCTTCAACATCAAAAGTGTACCGAGTATACATCAAGTCCAACCGAACTATTAAGAAAAGCTATAATGTCACTTTCCACGAAGTGGCAGATATGGCTTCTGGTCAACTCTGTCCAGGACCCGTGCCTAACCAGATGGCTCATGCACACTCAGTTCAGGACCCGTACCTAACCCGTTGGTTTCTGAAGACAACATCTCAGAACGCGTAATCACTGGTGTGTTGGCACAAAACCAACAGAAGATGGCAACAACTCCGAATTCAACGTCAGAAGAAGCAACGAGACTTGTATTAGACGATTTGGATTCTCTCTTCGAACCAGTATATCGGTCATGCACTGCTACACCTCCAGTGGATTCACCACCCGACGAGACCGACGTACCAAGTTCATCTCACATCTCCACCCCACCCGATCAGAACTGCCACAGAATAACGAAGAACCTACAGTGATCATCGAGGAAGTATCATCAGAGACGATCGATCCAAGTACAGTATTGGAACTTCCTCAGACAAATGATCAATCGGAGACTTTAGGCAATCTAGATCCACAGATGGCTGACGCATCGACTTCAGCATTGCCTCATGAACGCAAGTGGACGAGAGGCCACCCGGTTGATCAGATAATTGGCGATCCTTCGGTTGGTGTGAGGACACGTCGTCAACACAGTCTTTTCAGTTGCTTCCTGAGCCAAAACGAGCCTACCAAAGTAGCAGACGCACTTCGAGACCCGGATTGGACAATTGCAATGCAAGAGGAAATCAATCAATTCGAACGTCTTCAAGTGTGGACCTTGTACCCCGTCCACATGGGAAAACAGTGGTCGGAACTAAATGGGTTTTCAGAATAAGAAAAATGAAGATGGTGAAGTGATCCGGAACAAAGCAAGGCTAGTTGCTAAGGGATACAATCAACAGGAAGGCATCGACTACGACGAGACTTATGCTCATGTTGCCCGTCGAAGCTATCCGCCTCCTGCTGGCTTATGCGGCTCACAAAGACTTCAAAGTCTATCAGATGGATGTTAAAACCGCCTTTCTCAACGGCGTGTTAACAGAAGAAGTCTACGTCGCTCAGCAGGAAGGTTTCGTTGATCAAGAACATCCCGATCACGTCTATCGCTTGGACAAAGCTCTCTATGGACTAAAACAAGCCCCACGTGCTTGGTACGATGTCCTGAGTGATTTCCTCGTGAAGTCTGGATTCATACGAGGTACGATAGACACAACCCTCTTCATTAAAAGGCATGAAAAAGATCTAATGGTCATCCAAGTATACGTCAATGACATCATCTTCAGCTCAACAAATCCTCGGCTCTGCAAGAAGTTTGGAGATCACATGAAGAGCAAATTCGAGATGAGTCACATGGGAGAGATGCAATTTTTCTTAGGCCTTCAAGTCAGGCAGCTCAATGATGGAATTTTCATAAGTCAGACAAAATACATCAAGGATATTCTGAAAAAGTTTCATCAAGACCAGAGCAAGCCTCTCAGCACTCCTATGTCACCAAGCTGCAAGTTGGATGCCGATCCCTCTGGTAAATCGGTCGACATCACACTATATCGCAGTATTATTGGATCTCTTCTCTACCTCACTTCGAGCCGCTCGGATATCATGTTTGCCACCTGCTTGTGTGCCGGTTTTCAAGCCGATCCCAAAGAATCCCATATGCTCGCGGTCAAAAGAATTTTACGCTACTTAAGGGCACCTCTACCCTTGGCCTATGGTATCCAAAGGGTACGAATTTGAAACTTATCGGCTACACTGACGCTGACTATGCAGGTTGCTGAATGGACAGGAAAAGCACGTCCGGTGGCGCTCAATTTCTAGGCGAAAAGCTGGTCTGCTGGTCATCCAAAAAGCAGAACTGTGTGTCCACTTCGACGGCTGAAGCAGAATACGTAGCTGCCGCCAGTTGTTGCTCACAGATGCTGTGGATGCGGACACAGCTTCACGACTATGGGTACAATCTAAATAATATACCCATATCAGTGATAGTCAAAGTGCAATCGCCATTACTTGCAATCCTGTTCATCATTCACGCACAAAACACATAGACATTAGATATCATTTTATCAAAGATCACGTAGAAAAGGCACGATAGAGATGTACTTTGTGAACACAGAGTTTCAACTAGCTGACATTTTTCACCAAGGCCTTGGATGAGAAACGATTCCAATTCCTTGTCGGAAAATTAGGCATGTTGAATCTTCCGTAATATGTGCATTACTTGATCTTATGTGCTATCACATGCTCTATTCTATGTGTTTTCTATGCTTATTTGTCATAATCTTGCGTGATAATAATAAAAAATAAAAAATATATAATATAATATAATATAATAAGGTATGACGAAATCCGTTAGGATGCTTCGATCTAAAGTCACCAAGAATTTTACCCGACATGCGATCGATTTAATTGCTTAAATTTTGTCAGTCTAAGTCGCATTCTTGTGTCTAAAGGTCGTTTGATTGTTCCACTAAACACAAAGTCACTTTACATGCGTGAGGATTCAAGCCTTGTTCCTTTTTCCTTTCTTTGGATCTACTTCTCGAGTGAGTCACACATCAATTACTTGTCTTACCTAGTGATTCTTGGTTTCATACTCACCTTGTGTCAGATCGTTAGGAAAATGATAAGGGAGCTAAGGATATTCCTCACTCGGCCTTATATAATTTTTCCCCTCACATTAGCCCTTAGTCATCCACTTTGAGCCTTCTCCGATGTCCTTTTCATCCTCTGAAACCATTTCAAGCCTTCAACCGAATTCAACACTCTTTGAATGGTTGCTCAAACGAGAAAAGGAAGGGGAGAAAACAAAAGAAATAAAAAGGGGATGATGACAAACGAATGCATTGCTCAACGCACAAAAATCAGACCAAAGGAATCGGCCTTCCGACTACCTTGTAGAAAGTGGCATGGTTCCTGCTGCGAACTTCTCCAACGATAATTTCGTACGCTCGTCAGAACGGCTGGAAGAGGAGCACCACGATGTGAACTTCTCCAACGATAATCCGGTCTTATATCGGGAAACGAGAAGAGGAGCGCAGCCTCGGGTACGAATACCATAACCGTGAACTTTCCAAATAGATAATCTCTGAAACCTCTCTAGGGACTAAGAGAAGAGGAGCACGGTATCTGCCCGAGAACCAACAAGAAGAACTTCGCCGACAATAATCTCCTATAGCCTCGTGGAGAGCGGAGCTTCAGCTTGAGCATAGCATAACAAGGGATAGTTCTTAAAAGAAAAGAGGGATAATTGATTGAAAAACAGAAAGACGCCGAAAAGAAAGGAAACGGACCTAGAAATGGAAGATGACGAAGATATAAGCTCACTTTCCTATAAATTCCTTCCCTTCTAAGTCCTAGCCAAAATAAAACCTTTACACCCTTTGATTCCATCGACGGTCTCTCGCTTGGGTGAAATGATTAAACACGCCTCGATCACAGGTAAATTGACTTGAAACTGCTTGTGTTGACTTGAGTGATAAAAATATAAAAATCCCAAGATAGAAATTATTGAGAGCAAGAGCGAACCTAGTGAGAGTTGTCGAAATGAGCAGCCTATGAACTTAGGACTTTAGTTTGACGACAATACTTGACGGCATTTTCTCTTTCAAATGTCTCGTAAATTTTAGGCTTGACGATTGATCGAAGTAAAATAATCTGGCCCCATACTATAATAATAGTAAAATACGAAAAAAAATCTATATAATAAATTTTATATATATATATATAGGTAAATAATAAAAAGTATATATATATAAAAAATGAAAATGAAAATTTTAAACTCATATACTTCGCACATTTTGACATGATTGTTATGTTTCATATGCGTTGAATTAAATAAATGCGAATTTCTTTAGTATATCGCACATTCTAATGCAATTTTAGATTGCATTGGTACTGAATTGTTTAAATGCGATAAATTTTTTTTTTTGCTTCCACCCTCACACAATATTTTGAAGTACATATTTTCGGGGACCATGTATACGTACTTACTTGGTAAATTTGTGTGTTATATGCTTGTGACTTGAATTGATTTAATATGCTTGATAGTAGTCATTCTTGCGCATTATTTGAGGGGGAGCAAATATAAAAATCGAGGATTAGCTCAAATATTCTTGACGTTTTTCTCTAAGTGTATCAGATTCCTTCAAACAAAATTACGGTGTGAGACGTCGACACTACAAAGAGAGGAGCTAGACACAAGACCAAATATTTCAAAGATAAATTGCCAAAAATAATTGTTGATTAACTCCATTATTACTAACGTTTATCTCTAAGTGGTACAGATTTTTAAACTTCTGCCAGGGGAGCTAGACGTTAATACACAGAAAAATACAGGGAGTTAATTGCATTTATTTTAATTACTAAGGGGGAGCCTTACATTGGATTTTATTTGAAATAGGGGTCAATATGAAATTCCTTAGAAAACTTACCATCGAGAAACTGAATATTAGAATTAATTCGCAATCTAAAGTTTCTCGATCGTAACAGTGTCGGGATCGATTTTGATTAACCGAGATAATTTGCGATCGAAATTAGACTTTTTCGTGTGCAAATAGTAATGGGCATGATCCCTTATATCGCAAAATGTCAAATCACAAGCCCAGCAACAAATTAATGATAGCTAATAAAAGTTTAACTTTTTTTTGTCAGTCGAAAAACTTTTTCTCACGCAAAACCTAATCGAAAAAAAACTCCCACTTAACTTTCTCAGACGATTCAAAAACCTTCAAAATCTCTTGATTTTCACTTCAAATCGTCTAATTAAGGTAGAAATTCGATTTGGTTACAGATTGCGAACGTTATAACTTGATTTGCTTCTACATTCTGTAGTTTTTCGCATGATTAGTTACGATTTTTCGACTGTTCTTCAAAAAAAAACCATTTACATGTATACTGTTTCACTAAATTTAGGCATGCTTCTTGGATTTTCTGAGTTAAATGCCTGTTGTTTAGATAGATTCGATGTTTTTGATGAAGCAGATAGCGTAAATCGTTGGAAAATTTCCATCTGTGATGATAAAAATGAGTTTCGATAAAACTGGGTATTTTGAAGTTTTGCAGCTGTCGAAGAACTTTGTCGATCGCAATTATCTTAATTGGATTTCAATTCAATCGAGATACTATTTGTTTCGATTTAGTTTTTTATCGCAAAATTTGACTTACTCATCACGATATAAGATTATAACCGTTACCACGAGCGAAAAACGTATGCACTGAATAGATATTTAGACGCAAATTCAAATCGAGCGTTAAACTTACTATCGCAAAATAAATTTTGATTTCACTTTATTTCGGTCGCAAAACTTTAGAGCCGAGAAATTTATTTTTCAATGCTTAACTTTTTCGATCGTAAAATTCGCCGCTCAGAATAAATTGATCGAAAAATTTCTCGACGTTTGACTTAGTCCTTCGTTGACTAATTTCCCGATAAAAATATTTCGCAGCGAAAAATTTTACTTACAATCGAAAATCACATACCGCTCGACAATTTCAAATCGAAAAATTATACAGTAAATTTACCTGAGATATAATTTCTTGATCGTAAATTTACACGGAATTTTTCTCGATCGTAAAATTGATCGACCACAGTCCAGATTTCAACTTCAACACTTAGAAAATTTTCTCTAAGTCTTTTACACTGTAGCTAACAATAGCGGATAAAATTCTTTCGATCGCGAAATTAGACGGAATTCTTTCAATTGAAATCAATATATAGGAAATCAAATCGCAATTCAATTTTATCGATCGAAAATTTTCTCGGCATGAACAGTGACTTACAAATTTAACACTAGCGAAATTTCGAACTATTTTCACGCGACATATATTTCATTCGAAATTACATTCATGCCATCACGATTTTTGAAATTGAACAAACATTATGCATTTGATATGATTTCAATTCCAAATTCATCGAACATGCTATATTTGCAATATTACTATACTTTGATGAAATTTATTCATATTTCGACTGAAAAATCTAATAAACTTTATATATCTTATTTTCAGATGGATCGCTACCCAAGATACAACCATAAATATGATCACAATATGTACTTGAAGGTTCAGATACGAACTTTCAGCTCGATCTGAGCACATTTCGGGCCCGGACGAGATCATCGTATCCATCCTCAGAGGCCACCCCATCTGGCATGCGTTAACGGTCACCGCATCAGTGCCGATGGTCTATCTCCAGCAATTTTGGGGATATATACAAGGAGTTGTAGCAAATGGGGCATTCTCCTTCACAACAAAACTCGGGACGCGGCATATTCTTATGAGCAAGAGCCAGTTCGGGATGATGCTGGACTTGCCCCACAACGACAACTACGACCCACTCCCGACGGACGCAGAGATGATTCAGGACTTCTTGCACATGGGATACCAACCGCCGCTTACAAAATTAGCTCAGGTCCAGAGCAGCGGTATCCCTCCCGCGGAAGACCACTATCGGAATAGTGAATAAGTGTCTGTCGCCCAAGCACGCAGGATTCGATAAGGGCAACAGCAATATTTGAGGATCTTCCACGGCATCGCCTTCTCAAGAAATTATGACTACACTCAGCTGATCTGGACGACCTCGTGGACCAGATTCGGCAGAAGGAGAACCGGCGATGAAAGAACGTGCCATATGCTCGATGGTTCAACGTGATCATCAGGGAGTTCATGGAGCTACATGCAGAAAACATCCCCTAGCTACTCCTGGTGGAAACTACCAGCCGCCAAGGCTTAAGTTTTTCCACAACCCACGGCTCACGGACCTGGACCAACCGTCGATGCCGATTCCACTCAATTTACTCAAGCTCGCCGACCCCGCGGGAGCTGAGTATCAGAGGTTCTGTCAGGAACACAATTTAACAGAGGAAATGATCAGAGGGCCCCCGGCAGATCACCATGTGAGCCCTCCCCAACCGGAACACCAGCCAAGCCCTGACGACACGATGATCGACGTTGTCGCTCAGGAGCTTCAACAGGAGCCTCCCTTGGTCGAAGAGCCAATGCCCGACGTAGACGATACTTTGATAGACGTCGTGGCTACCGAGATGGCGCTCGAGCCTCCTGCACTCGAATTAAACAGTGGAAGTGCCCGTACATATTGGCGTGCTCAAGAAACTTTTGAGGAGGTTCTTCAACAAGAAGCACAGCCCGAGACTGAACTGGGGCACACTTCACTTCCACTGGTGACAGATCAGACATTGGAGAACGTCGAACGAGACCTTACTCCACACACACCGCACCCCGTCTGACACAGAGTCTGACGAGGAAATCGGTCTGATCAGAGGACTCCCAGAAGACTCAGTATTCAGTTGGAGTCGCTCTTTCCAGCAGTCACCGCCGCACCGGATACTACGCTGACCAGGACGACAAGTGTTGCTGCACTTCATCGCTCAATCTTGAGCCGCAACCATCTCCCGTGGTGTCTGGTTCGCAGGCACACCCTGAGCCTGCCATAACACCCATAGAGGCGAATCCTCTGGATTCGACTCGAGGTTTGGGTGGAAGTCCCATACAGTCACAACCTCAAGTGACTGTGAGCCAACCCACAGAGTCGGTGTCTACTCAAGGGTTGATAACAGGCGACATCAGTCGTCCTGGTCCATCAAAGGAGGCGTCCGCACCCTATGTGACGAACGAGCAGTTCCAAGCCGCTCTCTCTGCCGTTGTACGGTCTATGGAAGATAAAATCACGGAGAGAGTCCTTCAAGCAATCGAGACATCCCGAAGAGATACCGGGAAAGAACCTGTCTCTGAAGGCCCTTCGTCACAAATCCACCCCACACCTCCACAACCCACATCCACCGACCCTCTAGCCACTTCCTCCATCCTCATCAACCCATACACAATCCCCATCACCGAGCTCCACGACATTCTCCTCGCCCGCCTGATAGGCCTTTCCATCCGGTCGCCTCAAGAAGAATCTCTTTATAGGCGATTGGTGGATCATCCTGAGCCACCGCCTGACACCTGTCGGGCCAAAGCTCCCACTCACGCGCAGACATGACGATACTGACGATCAGGACAATCATGAGGGGAGAAGAGCCGAGGACATCTACATCCGGCCAAGGACAAGGCTCGGGCGCTACGCAGACGAGCGCTGGAGCTGGTGTGAAACCCAAACTACCCACCAAACCCAAACTACCCACCAAACCCACACCCGCACCACGCACCGCACCGCCCACATCGACCCACCAACCTTTCACCTCAGGACGCCTCCGCCCACACCGCCGATCTACTCAAGCCCCTTGCTTCCGGAAGAAGAAGCAAGTGCTGCAATGCTTGTAGCTCTGGCAGCTACCCAAGCTACTCCCTCCGTCGCTCCAGACCAACCGGGACCCTCTGGATATGGCGTCAATCCACACGAAGTATTAGACAAGTACATTTTCGAAGGCCAGTGGATGACTTCGAATTAAATTCTACTAAATTATTAAATGATATAATGAAATGAATATTTATAATAGAGCCATGAGATCGAGTAAGAAAATGTGGGACCCATTCCATGCTCGAGGAGCATCAGAGACAACGGCTTCAGGACGTACGCCACTTCTTACAACAAGCATCCGTGGACCTCGTGATCATATAAGAGATGAAAACTTCAAGAAGGTATAGACTACCAAAGTGAAATCCCAAGGCTACCGGAGTTGATCGCACAACGAGCGGCCTCCCCTACAAGACAGATGCCAGGGACCGTTCGGATCGACACGCCGTGGGAGAACATTCACATAGAGATACCTTTCCTTGAAGAAGTCAGGGAAAACATTGGAGGTCACCGGATCGAATCACGGAGCCGAATGAGTTCGAGCTGAGAGGGATCTCTCACTGGGATCAGCAGAAGAGAATGACATATCTGTGGATGCTGACCCAACTAGGACCGGACGTGAGGCTGGGGATTCTGAAGAATCGACTGAAGAGTCATTTCAGGGAACTCTCCCCAATTTGCCAACTCCTCAGTGTCTATTGTGCCAAAGGAGGACTTCCAACACCTCACTACATCATCGAACGAGTGGACAGGACCCGAGAGGAAATGAGCGAGAGCGACCTGCCGTATCTCCCCGCCGATGAAGTGTACCGTCTTTATCAGCTATACGTGGAGAAGTACAAAGGTCCTCAGGGCTTCATCAAGAAAGAAGGCCTCGAAGGCTCTTTCTGTTTGATGCGACAAGTCAAGTACTTCGCCGCTCACGACCTTCAAATGTGGCTTGAGAGCAATATGAAGAAGGTCAACATGGCCGAACCACTCTTCAAAGGACCTGAGATCGAGAGGCTTCCAAGCAATCACGTGCATATCAGCTTTGTCATCAGCATCACCTACAACAACCAATTGCCAAGAAAATAGGTTGATGCTGAAGACAGAAATTCACAAGTTTTGCGACGGAACCCTCAAGATCGTCAGGAGAAATATCGAACAGAGGTTTGGAGAGAGATAAATAGAGACACGATGCTGGGATCCACCGGTTTGTGAGAGAACAGCCGCTCCTGATGGAATTGTTGGATGACATCGAGGAGCGCCTGAAGCTCGGGGAGACCGTTAGGGACTACGAGCATGCGCTGGGCTTGTAGAATACCGTTAGGGAGATCGTACTATGCCCGATAAGGACTAACAGCGGGAGACGCAATCAGCACAAAGGGGGAGACTGTAGAATACCATTTGTAATTGTGCTTGATTTCATTAGTTGTCCTTGTAATTAGGGGCTTTACTTGTATTAGTCTTTAGATTAAGGACTAGTTTGATATTTATACCAAGCGTGTTTGGTATAAATACTTGTAACCTAATTGAGCTGAATAGAGAAAGTTTAGAGAATTGATCCGAAGGGCTTGCAATTCGATTTCTAGAGAGAGAAAACAACAGTAACTTTCTCACTCTAATTGAATTCTCTCTCGTGTTCTTAACTTGAGTTTTTCGATCGAAATCAATTGATTATCTAAACGATCGAATTGCTATGGATTCTAGCCTATGATCGTAGAGTTGTTAATCTGAGGACCTAACAAGTGTTGTCGAGAATCAATGACAATGCTTACAAGCTCGACCTACCAAGAGTATGGCGTTAGTGCGACTTCTAATGTTGCTGATTTATCTCCATTTGAATTTACAGATTTTGTGGATTCGAGGACAAATCCTTTCCAAGGGATAGGAGATGATACGAAACTAGCAAGCAAGCAAGTCACTGGGGAGGACGCGACTACGGCTAACAAGGAATACGAAGACATTCGACGATCCACTCCACAACATATTCGGACCAATGACCCGATCAAGAAAGAAACAAATGGAAGAGGCCTTGAACGGGTTAATTATCATCCAGACCTTCGCTCAAGATCTCAACTCGACTAAGGAGGCCCAAGCCAAATGCTATAACACACTAGGAGTAACAGGGCCGAAACGAAGTGAACTCGAGGCCTCAGTTTTAACACTTGTAGCTGTAATTCTGAAGGCCCAATGAGCCCAAGAAGAGAAGCTGTAGAGATTGAAGTTGAGCATCACCAAGCAACGTTTGAAAGGTCCACCACATTGTTTGAGTCAGTCAATGTCTTCAAGCTCGTACTTCTATGTCCTTATGTCCTAGCATTGGTTTTTCTTTGTTCCTTATATTTCGATTGATGCATGTGAGAAAGACAAGTTTCGATTTCACCAATGTCCTTTCGCTAGTTTTTCGCAAATTAGTATGTTGACTTATCAACTAGTCTTTCGTGCAATTTAGCTAGTTGTGGCGTCAAAACATTCGTCCAAACGCAGCCCATAATTCAAAGGTGTTAGGCGTCGTCCTAATATTGTTGTTTGAGGGTCGGTTCGTGTCGAGGGGATAGAATTCGAAAACCGTTCATTGTGATTCGAAGGAGGTAGGTATATCCTATTTTTGTCGTGTCCAACCCACGCAATTCGTGTTCTCCAAATTGCATCCTATCAATATCCGGTTGTATCAAGCCTACATATTTTCCGTGTCTAGTAGTTTTATCTTATTTTATTTTGAGTTCGCGTCAGTTTCGTTCGTCGAGCAACCATTCAAGGACGATCCCAGCTCTTACGAATCTCCACCCGGGTTCATATCAATAACATTATACAGCAGTCGTGCATTCAAATGCAAAATGTTATGGCCGTAAGTGAATATAATGCATGCTTATCTAATATTTATTGGATGATGATAGGGAAACTTTAGACGGAAGGAAGTGAAAAAATGTTTGACACTGACTTTAGGAGGTTTCATACATCCATTCAGATATGTTTTTACAGGTTTGACATGTAATTGTAACATCTCATCGGAAACAATATATTGAAATAAATTTAAGAACATATTGATAGATTTATTTACTTCGCGAGAATAGTTTATCTTATGAATGCATAGAAAAACATTGGAATCTATGAGAATACACTACCGATGAAGACTTAAACAACTCTTACAAAATTGTTCGCCAACTGTAATACATTAGAACATTATATTCGCACCACTGACAAATATTCAAACATATCACACAAAATGTAAATGATGACACGATAATAAAAAAGATATTATTACAAAAGTTTTATGAATTACTTAATCACACGAACTTATTTCATATAACACGTTAATATTGACCATATAATTTTCAACCGTGATTACAAATTTAAGAATGAAAATGAGAAGTAACAGTTATAAGAAAAACCCGCTCACAGTTTATTATTTTTTTCCATTTAGTTGTAAATGATTAAGTATTTTTTGCCCCCAGCTGGTTTGGGCGTGTCCGGATGTTGCCAACACCGGCCCGAAAACCGCACCGAGATGCGCCACTTATAATTTTTTATGTAAGTATTTATATATATACTTATATAATATATAAACATAATATTATAAATATTAATTAGATAGAAAATTTATAAATGCGGGGCAGTTTTTT
>JAPQWV010002937.1:0-48033 GCA_027422505.1 Craterostigma plantagineum | reverse complement strand
GGGAGCTGGCTGAGAGATTGGTAAGTATATTACTTTATAAAAGTATCTCACACAATATATATCTTACTTACAATAACTCATATTTGACAGATAGAGGTGCATGCCGAAGAGCGCGAGGAGAATTTGTCCCTGTTAGGCACAAAGACGCGTTGTCGAGAATTCATAGAAAGCCTGATCATAGCGGCTGACCTAGAGGATGCGGGAAGGATGAGACGATACGGAGCGTGTTCGGCAATCCCCGAGCGGTCGAGGCCCTCTTCGAGCCAGATTTCCATGGAGCAAATGAGATCCGAGTTGATTGGGGACCAGATGCCGGGAGGAGATGAGGGGCGAGTTTAGGGATGAGATGTGGGAGGAGATGAGGTCTGAGATGAGAGCCATGTTCGCTCAATGGGCCTTCCAGTGCCCAACAGGGAACAAGACGATGTGGCCCGCGGCAATGTTGGATATGACCCTCGCAACCAGATACCGAGTTCTCGCGGTTCAGGTGGCGAAACCTTAGATCCATTTCCGTTGTCGATGAATGTGACGGTATGCATTTATTCTTAATTATGTTTGATGTGCACCGTCTTAATGTTTTTAGTATCATTAACAATTTATTGTTTTAAAATCATATAGTATCCTAGGGTTCGATTGATGTTAGCAATCGAAGGGACGTTAGAGGTTGTCAGTCTGGCACCATCGCTGAGGGACGTTTTTCAAATACATGGAACATCTGTTACGGCAGACAACGTTGTCTCCGTTGATACTGTCGTTCTCGGCGAGGTCCACTTGCCTGTACCGACTATGCATCTGATAACTCTTGGAGATGCACTAGGCAGCTACGTTCAGTGGGGAAGAGTGTTAATAAGTTCGAATAAGCGGTAATAAAGTACTATTTATTAATTTTTCGTATAATAATGGTTAATAATGTGTTGTACTTGTAAACACAGAAAGAAAATCACCAGCGAAAGTCTCCAGCTAAAGTGCCAAATGTGTCTATTCGTCAAGATGACGACATCGCATGCCTCGATCAGAGGGTGGTGAATAGTTTGGGCCCTCAGTGTCGCCAGCTCTTCGAATACCTCGCCTCACGCGCGATCGACGTATGTCAGCTTCCCTCTCATTAGTATGAGAGACGTCTATTAAAATCCGAATAACGAAGTCGCTGACGTGTAGATGGATAATAATGACTTCGTCGATCTGTTTAAGCTAGAGAGTGTGGATTCCTCAATTATTCAACTTTTTTATGAGGTATTAGTTATTATTTCGTTGAAACAATAAATCATTACAAGTTCTATTTTTTGCTTTTTTACATTTTATTGAGTAATCATATTCTAAGGTATCTTCATAACGAGTCTGAGAGCTCAAGTGTTGCGACCCGAGTCGTTTGACAGCTATGGAACATGATGAGACAGCAAATAGCGAGGTTGATTTCCTTGCCGATATTATCAAACTCGTATCGGGCCAGCACTTACTTGTTTGCGCCTTACTGTGACGGGTAAGAAAATAATATATATTTCTTAATTCATAACTTATGTTATAAATAATCATTTCTTTCGTTTGTTTAGTGACCATTGGATTTTATTGGTCATCGATTTTCCTTCGAACTCGGTGTATGTATTCGATTCGCTCGCACCGACCATTGGCGTAAGGAAGATAAGAGTTCGTCCTCGAATAGATGCGTAAGTTAGAAATCGTAATAGGAAATCGAAGGTTACTTGGAAGAGATGCAAGGTTTGCATTTGACATATGCATTTCAAAGTTTATTTGGGTCAAATTATTACCATTCGATATTGTTCAATCTTTCTAAACTAGTGGCCACGACAACCGAACGTGAGCGAGTTATGTGGCTTTTACGTCATGAGGCACATGTACGATATTATCTGCAATCGTATCGGCAGAGAAGATACGACGAACTTGCCAACGGTATTATTTTTAAACCATGACCTTCTTTAAGTTTAAAGTTTAATATATATGTTTATAAAGTATGTTTTAATATTATCCTCTCGTTTAAATGTTTGAGATACTAGAACGCTCCGCTTACGTCGTCGAAGAGATCAACGAAGTACGGGAGTTGTGGGCGGAGCATTTTATGCACTCTTTGACGTAGGTTAAACTATGAGCGTTAAATATATGTTAGTGTTTATGTTATTAGGATATGTTTATATTGGATGATTATTAGTTATTGTTGACAATATTTGTTGGATAATTGTTTTGGTTATTTTGGATTTGGTTGGAATGATTTGGTTGATTTGGGTTGATTGTTAGGGAAGAGTTATATATTATAAAAACCTAAGTATGGGCGACGCATTGTGGACAGAATGCGTCGCCCATACGTCGTCGTGGGCGACGGTTCAACAACCGTCGCCCATAATTATGAAGATGGGCGACGATGCTCTGGGCGATGGGTCCCGTCGCCCATGTTATTTAACAACAGTCGCTCATGTGCTTTACTGCACTAGTGATATTAAACATTACACCACAAAATCATCTTAATTATAATTTGTCATTAAAATACTAAAAGTTTAAAAAAACTATTTAAATTATATATTTCAATATTTATTTTATATAGATAGTAGTATATGCATTAAATGTTCTTAATTCACTAGTGATATTAATCCCTTGCGTAATTACAGTGTAACTCCTCCTAATGCGTATTGTGTGTATGTGTGTTGTAATAGAATAATACTTTTCAAAGATTCAACGATTCAATCAAGATTGAAGAGCTTAATACATAAAAGTCAGCGCCGAAAGAAATTCTCCTTTTGCGGTCTTGCTTGACAAAGTGGTTTCTCCATTTGTTAATTTATTAGTTTACTGCATGTGAAGTATAATGGTCGCAACTCGCAATCATTATTGTAAGTACATGTTCCTTGATTTCGTAATTGATCGTGGAAATTTAATTTAATGATCCGCAGCTAAATCTTTTAAATGTCTACATTCGTCATTCGTTCTTAGATTATAATTTCAACTTCTAGTTTCAGTTAGAACCAGGACCTTGCAACTTTAAGATTATTTTTTTTCGTCGACATAAGGCATCTCAAACAATGTCATCGCAATCTATCCATTCGGATTAAATTTAATCTAAATTGAATATGATCATACCTGTTAGATGGATAAACCTCCTACATTATTTTTTAAGATATGAAGCGCGATTTATGGGAAGAAAAGAAGTTACAACCTACTTTAAATATAGAGGAAAATATGTGCGTATTAAACCACATCTTTAGTGTTATATATATATATATATATATATATATATATATATATATATATATATATATATATATATATATATATATAATAAGGAAGGGGGTGAACGAAATCCTCGGTTTTGGATGGAAGCAAATGAGTTGGAAAGACAAAGACTTTTTGTACAATATTTTGACTTATCATCGAAGTTTACATTCACATTGTCATTTAATTTACATTTGTTTTCTTTTTACTACGATGCAAATAACGGGCATTAGGTTACACGTGGCTCACATGCAAGGATTAACCCTAATCACACCCCTCGAAACACAATACACATGCCAACATGTAATCAATTAATAAATTAAGCTCCTATCATTATATTGCTTAATGATTCTTTTTTTTAAATCGGGAACAGCTCAATTTGGCTTAATTGCGAGCTTATAATGGCTGAAAGGAAAATGGAAATAAAATTAAAATTAAAGGAAAAGAAGAAAAAAAAAGCAAATAGGCAGCTGATCAGCAGCATGCAGGGAATGTGCAGAACATGGCGTACAATTGATGCTGCTTCACTGTCCCTCCTTTGTCACTCACATGCAAATCTCTCTTCCTTTTTCATTATTACTATTACTATTTTTATTACTGCTATTATTGTTATTGTTCTTATTAATACAAAAAAATGAGAATTGTGAGACCAGATAATCTCCCATAGGAAATGTACTCAATATATGTTCATGTGTGACAAGTTCACTCAAATTAGTAAGAGGAAGTTTGATCCTATATTTTCTCCATAAACCTTGAGACCGATATCAAACATCGACCGAGCCAAGACCTCTCATCTGTCTAATTATTATTTTTTTAAACTGTAGTAATATTGCATTCTAGCATTAGTAAAATATTAATAATGGATGAGATTAATATTCGGTGCGAGGTGAGAATGTTTCACTCTTCATACAAAATTGAAGTCAGAATTTGAAGTATGAACCCTCCAAAAATAGAAGTGTCTCCAACCATTATTAGGTCATGTTCTGTAAAACATCCTCAAACTAAACAATTGTACTAAATGGTATTTATTTGTGTACAAACATATGATGGTATAATACGAAATATTCTATTTGTTTTTTTTATAAAAATCCTCTCTAGTAATATTTTTTGCTTCCCTAGGCGCATGTGCTTCTCCATGTGCATTCTTTCCTTTTCTCTTCAATTCATGGCCCATCCCCCACATTCACATGTGCCCTCTACACAACACATAAACACCACCACCACCACTCACTCCAAATGACAAAATTGTCCTCGAATTTCCTCCCTTTTTCCCTTAAATTTGAAATGTGGGAAGGGAAATTGCTTGAATTTATAATTTTACATAACTCGTACCAAAAATTAATTTACTTAAAAGTGCATTTACGATACGGGGGATATTATGGTAAAATTGATCTCAAGGGTCCCGAGACTCGCATGTGCCGTAGCAGAGAGAGCACATTTGAGTTATGACCGCTTTTATTTGAGGTGAGATTTTATTACATATATTCCTGAAAGTACGGAAATACCCCCGATAGGCACGGACATGGAAATATCTGTTACTGGGGTGGGGGACATTGCATGGCATCGAAAAGTACTACTGGCTTTTCTTCTTCAATATTTATACGTTCTTAATTATTGATTAAATTAAGAATGGCATTCTTGTTATTTCGCCCTACACCTCCTCCCCTTACTTATACACACCTTCTCACACCTCTATAAACCCATTCCATAGGAGCACCGTTATTAGTATTTACCCATCCAAGCAATGGGTTCGAAGCCAAGGAGTACCATAACCGCCGCAGGCGCTAGGAGGCTGAGGAATAGGCCGTCGAAGCCATGCAGCAGCCGCCGCCGCCAGCCCACTCGCGGCGGCGCGTCGGTTTCAGACAAGCTCGAGGCTCTCAGGAGCTCATACCTTCGTCCGAGCAGCAGAAAGACGAAGAAATAAGGACTGACCAGCTCTACAAAGAGACGGCGGAGTACATAGTTCTTTTGAAGGCTCAAGTCCTTGTTTTGCAGAAGCTGGTCGAGCATTACGGCGGCCCATCGCCGGCGGCCCCACGGCTAGGCTAATACTGACGTCGGCGATCAAGAAATTGTAAATCCCGGCGATGTTGCTGTATAGCGAATTAGCGATTGTCTTTTGATGGGACCAAACTGCGTGGGCCTTTTTTTTTTTAGTTTATCTTTTTTTTTTCTTATTTAAGCCAAGAAAATGAAGATATTGAGATTTGAGAAACATGTGAAAGACGAGATGGAGGAGATTTAATCATTGATTGACGCTGTTTTTTGTTTTGTTTTTTTTTTTTATTTGTTTATTTTTTAATCTTTTTTTTTTTTCTGTTTTACGGGGTTACTCATTACTCATTAGTGTAGTAGTCTTCATTCGTTAGTTTTCTTTGCTGAAAAAGGGAAAAAAATTGTTTTAGGCGGTTCGGTTTAAGTAATTACCGTAATACCACAAGTTGATTTAGTTTCGACCAAGTTTTGTTACGTCTTCTGCAACATATTATTATTATTATTATTATTATTTATTAGTATTATTGTATTAATGTGTATTTTTTGCATCTAAAATTGTTCTTACATGCATGTTGGGTTGGGTCCTCTCTCTGATGTAAGAGTTATTACATTGATTGGTTTGGTTCCCACAAATTACATCTTTGATCATAGATGCATGCTCTTTTCTCAACGTTTCCTTATTATTATCATTATTGCAAAAATGTCTATTCTCTGGATATTACAAGAATGTAATTACAAAACATATCAGGAAATTTGAAGGTGAATCACATGAAGTGCTTAAAAGCTTTGTCCCCATTTGTGAAGGCAAAACCATCACTTTCTCAGTTCTGAGGCACAACTGTGCTTACGGCATGGCATATTCCGCCAACAAGATCCACGACGTATATACAATTAATGTAATTAGGCTTGAAAACAAGCATAAAATCTCAAATACTGAATTGTGCAAAATCATTAATTGTTTATATTGACATTATGTTAAAAAAACTATTATATGGCATGACTCCAAAATAAATGCATCCCATAAAAATAACCATGTAATAAAATTTCACACATACACATATATTCTATTATATTAAGGATGAGGGGTTACGCTAGGATAAACCGTCAACCGGTCTGTACCAAGACCAATCATATTTTTTCTAAATCTGTTAAAAAAAGAAAAAAGACTTATTAAACTACGTATCTTCCATAACCTCTAAATGCTATTTTTAGTATATTACTTATTAAAAATATTTAATAATACTTGACTTTATTTTATTGTGCACATGTGGGGTGTGCCAGAAATACTATTAGATATATAATACAGACAGCTGTGTTATGCAATAGCATTCGGCCATTTTATTAAAAAAAACCATGAACTCCTGTTAATTTACAGTAGTCACCGTCGAAAATGTGACTGATTTGCGATTCGAATTGCGATTCCATCTCTGTGAGGACATGATATTGTGGTGGAAATCGATAATTGCAAAGTGACTTTTATGATTAATTTACTTATTTGCATATAATCGTTTATTTTAACTGTTTATTATTAAGGAAATAATTTCATTATATAATAAATAAGTTTTTTTACTCGTGCAATACACGGTACTAACTATCTGTAAGTATTACTACTCCCCCCGTCCCAAGCCATTTTATACATTTTACTAAATCGGGCGTTCCACATCTTTTGTATATTTCCTTCTTTAGCAAAAATAACTATCACAAACAATCAATATAATAATATTAAATAAGTTTAAAACACATGCCAAATTATAAACTTTTCTACCTTTTAATTGTACTATATTATTAAACTATTCAGTTTCTTAATTTCTGTGTCAAATTCCAAATGTATAAAAAGATTTGGAACATAGGGAGTATTTAATTTATGTTTAACACGTGGTAATGGGATCTTTTGGGGGTTTTATTATTTAATTTATTTTTAAAATAAGAGACACGTGGCAGCAGAGAACATCTATACTTCTATAACTATATGCATCGTGAAATTACCCCAAACCAATTCTATATTAAATTTAAAAATAAAAAGGAAAAATGAATTTGAACATGAAAAATTGGTCCAAGGCAATAACTAACAAAATCAAGTCGGTCACACGGGAATTAAAAGCTAGGGTGATATCCATTTCTTGTATATGCGCATAAAACGGTTTGTTTATTAACCCCACTAAGCTTGAAAAGAAAAGGCGAAATTGAGAAACAACGTAACGAAGAGAGATGACCACCAAATTTAAATTATTAAAGAAAATAAAATAATTAATTGCAGAGTAAAGTTTAAACATAAGTGTGACCACTCCTTAAAATTGTAATAAATTAATTACATATTCAAGTTTAAACACAGGGTGACCACAAAGTTTCCAGCTAAAATATTTGGCATATGTGTGCGTGCCATCCAAGTTGGTCGGACCGATTGATTAATGTGTCACGTTATATGTCCACGTACGTTGAATATTTATTGTGCGGAAAAATTCTACGCGTATTTATATATACTGTGCTGAAGCTTCACCAGATGGACCCGAGGACCTAGTCGCACGTTTAATGAAGAAATTGATCATTCAATTTTCCGCATTGGTGAAGGAATAGGGATCAATATCCGATCTTTGACGCAGAGATGTCGTAGACATTCGCGTAAACGTTGATTTCGCATGTTTCCAAAACAATGATAACGGTGGTTGCAGTTGCAACGGGACCTTCTCTGTACCAAATTAACCACTAAATCGTATCTTCTGATGCTAAGATAACATGTTGCATGACACTAAGTGCCTTCATTCACTTCATTCAGCGAACTGGCATGCGACTCGATTATTCCCTACATTCACCCAATTCATCAAACACATTTTACTCCACTTACGTTTACTTTATTGAAAACGCGTGAAGTGGTTACTTATTTGATTAAATAAAATTGATAAAATATGTTAATATCGGCATTTATCGTATATACTATAATATACGATAATAAGTGCCAATGACTAAATGAACATGATTTTTCGTCGTAATCTATTCATACGGTAATGATTGCCTATATAGCCCTATAAAGCATTTTAGTCATTTTTGCTTGTTTTAATAAATATAGACAATAGTGAAGAAAGAGAACTGGATTTACACATGAGCAAAGGCCAACTGGCGTTCGATTTCTTTATTGATATTTATTATTAATTTCACATGCCAGTGTTCAGTATATTAAATTATGTATAAATTACGTTAATCATTAACACAATAGGAGTATTAGTTACGGCTGTTTTCAATAATTAGTGCATTTAATATTCAGTTAATATTATAAATCATTAATTATAGCATTCATTATATAGTATATAATATATATTATATATTATTATTATTATTTTATTATATATCCACTTTCGGGCAATCGAAAAAGCAAGTCCTGCGGATATGAAATTGATAATCGACACGGCCCACATTGTGGGCCGGTCATTTCTTCACCATTTGCGGCATAATTGCTGCCAATGAAATCGAGTCGTTATAATCAGTATCTTTTGTTTAGATAGGTTGGTAAAGCTGCAAACCCGTTTACTAACCCCCAAATAAGATAATGTTCTCTATAATGTGCATGAAATATTGGTTAAACTCGGTAAACGTATGATTTTAAGGTTGACAGCTGTAATCAAACTAAGAGCTTGTTTGTATTTTCTTGACATGAATACATGCTACTATGAACTGAATCGTTTTGGCGAGTGATCTTATGAGAATATTCGAAATCATGGTTGGTTACGTATGATCTATGGCCTACAATGAGATTGTAAGTAACTCAGAATTTTGATATATTTTATCCGTGGACTTTGGCTTGGAACTATCACTACAACTCTTTGATTCAAATGAGGAACAATATTGTTTGTACAATTTGAATAATTCTTTTAGCTTGGAACTTGATTTGACATTTCAATTTACTTTCTTTCTCATGAGTAAATTTTTTTATACTCATTTATGTTTACTTTTGAAAACGCGTGAAGTGCTTACTTATTTGATTAATAAAATTGATAAAGTATGTTATATACGATCGTGCGCGGCGACCTTCACCTAGTATATATATATATAATATTTAATAGACGATCGGGCGCGCACCTTCACCTAGTATATATATATATATACTAGGTGAAGGTCGCCGCGCACGATCGTATATTAACATACCTAGTATATATATAGGCGACATATATATATATATGTGTGTATATGTGTGTGTGTGGTGTGTGTTTGTGTGTGCAGGCACGGACCTACGTTGGGGCATGGGGGGTCAGTTGCCCCCAGCCCCAACGTTTTCTTCAGGATAGTTAGAACAAATATAAGTGTAAATATGCCTTTGCCCCAGTGGTTGTCGCAAAGAATATAAGTTCTTATAGTTAAATGCTTGGGTTTGATTCCCATGTCGGTTTTTTTTCTAGCTTTTTATAACTAAAGAGGCTTGGGCTTGGGTGGGCTGGGTTGCCCCTCCAGCCTTAGAATTTCGCTCTGTTGGGCTGCCCCTCCAACCTTGAAATCCTAGGTCCGTCACTGTGTGTGTATATATGTATGTCTGTGTTTGTGTGTTTTGTACGTTTTGTCATCGTTCTTTCGACAGTCCACGTCACCTCATTAAAGATTGGCAGTGTACGTGATCCTCTATTCCACTAGGTGTTTCATTAGCTCCGATTTTTAATTTAATCAAGTTTAATAATATAAAAAACTTATTATTAACGAGATTAGATTTTAATATAATTAATTTCAAGCTTATATATTTAACTTTTATTTATTTAATTTTTAATTTTTCCCTTTTTTAATTTTTAATTGGGCGGGCTAGGCCCTTCAGGCCCGATGCCCACCTATAGGGCGGGGCGGGCCTGAAAATGAAGGCCCGCCAAATGGCGGGCAACCGAGAATAGCTCTAGTGAATACTAGGGCTGAAAACGAGCCGAGCCGAGCCCGAACATGGCTAGGCTCGAGCTCGGCTCGATGAGGTATAAGGCCGAGCTCGAGCTCGGTCGAACAGAAAAGATCAAGGCTCGAGCTCGGCTCGACTATTTATCGAGCTGCTCGATCTCGGCTCAATAAGGCTCGAATTGCATCCAATTTAATTAGAAATGCTCGAGCTCGGCTCGAATCAATCCTGCTTCACTTGAGCTCGATTATCTCCTGATTTTTGAATAAATTACATAACTCCAACAGAATAGAAGAATGAAATCCCACAATTAAAAACAACCAAAATCACATCTTGCAGTTTCCAACATAATTCCAACCAAACAGAGAAATGATTTCTCAATTCCAAATAACAACGAAAATCAGTTCGCTCAAAGTTGAACACTTCCTTCACCACCTGCATTCACCACCAATTAAAAGTGAATTTTAACATTTCAACAATTGGGGGCCTGCATAATAAAACATTTGTCAGAAAAGATCTCAAAATACTCATAATTTCGAGCATCTGTAATGAGCCCATCGAGCTCAATGAATTCTAATCGACAGCTGAAAATACTCAAGAATCTGAAAATACTCAGAACATTGAGCACTGAATTCTAATTGTACAAAAATTCTGAAATAATTGCATCTGTCATACGCCTCAAATTCCTACAAAAGCATGAATATCCCCAACTTCAAATACTAACTTTCCATTTTCATGAAGCTTTACGCACATTAAGGTGCCTTCAAAGCAAGAAAATACGCCCCAAGTCTTGGGATTAGTTTATATCAAGCAAACTGTGGTGAATCGATTTTTACTTGTCATCAGATTACAGATACGAACACGAAAGATAGTTTTATTACTACAAATCTTCTACCTATGTTACTACGAAAGTTGAGAAGCTATAAGCTTGATAATGA
This sequence comes from Craterostigma plantagineum, assembly GCA_027422505.1. Lineage (NCBI taxonomy): Eukaryota > Viridiplantae > Streptophyta > Magnoliopsida > Lamiales > Linderniaceae > Craterostigma > Craterostigma plantagineum. The sequence continues at coordinate 37,017 of JAPQWV010002937.1, read as the reverse complement.
ACTCACCATAATATGAAGAGAAGCTGTTGACGTGGAGTTTGGTGCTGGTGTTTTATGAATGAGGAATGAGGATGGACTGTAGGGAAGGGAGGCTGCGGCTGATGTGTAGAAATTAGAATTAGGGTTTGTATTCTATAAACTATGCATATTTTGGGCTTTTTAATAATAATATTATAATAACATAATAATAAATAAATTGAGCTCGATAAGCTCGACGAGCTATCGAGCCTGTATAAATTTAGCTCGAGCTCGGTTTGACCGAATTCGAGCCGAGCGTCGCGAACAGCTCGGTTCGTTTTCACACCCCTAGTGAATACAATGTTGATGTTTGGAGAGAAAAAGCGATAATTTAATTTTCATTTATTCTAAGAATAAAGGGGTTAAGTTTTAGCATTTTCTTCCATTTGCTCGTCACAGGCACGGCGGTAATTAACTATACCCCAAACTCGCCTCATTGCCTTTATGAAAATAAAACTGATATTCTTATCATCCAAATCATCTCAATACCCACAATTATTCCAAAACACATATATACAATGCACTTATATGGATAGCTTCCATGAAACTACGAAAAAAAAAACTCTTGCATCATTCCTTCTCAAACCTCTCTAACAGCATACTTGCCCATGTCATAAGACGCCTCGTCGTAACTAACAACGGCATTCGCCCGTAAATCCATAGCATTATTACCAACCGAAAATTCCGATATCAGCTTTGTAATTAGTTTCGGTTTGTCGATATGAGGCATGTGCCCAAATCCCACTATATTCACCACTCTATCTTCACCAAACTTGCCTCACACATTTCCTTCTCCAACATGGTTCGCCGTCGCGGCGAGATCTCGGCCGTCGCGGCCGCATCGGAGCGGGATCGGCCTCACCGCCCATAGATGCGGGTTGGTGCGGATTCAACTCTGTCGCGGCGCAGTATCGGGTATATCGGCCATTATCGGGCGTCGCGGATCGGCGGCGGCCGAGTTCTCGGTTCAGCGGCGAGATATCGGTTGAAAGGTGGAAAACGAAGACGGCGAGGGAAGAAAACACACAGCGAAGGTGGAAGATGAAGACTGGTAAAAACGAAGACGGCGGCGTATAGATGAAAATCTAACTTGTTAAATTGGAATTTCTTAACGGGCCTCTGGGATGGGCCATAAATTAAGTAATTATTTCTCTGAGCCCAAATTTTTAGTTTTAACTTAGTAATTAATCTTTATATTAGATAAAAAATCTAAGTTCGTGTATAAATAATATTATTTGCAATAAAAAAGTGATATCAAGTTTTAACTAACTAAAGATAAACCGATTTTTTTATTCCATTAATTTAACAAATAGTATACACAAAAGTTATAGCTTTATTACATATATTTTATACAAATATATTCTATATAAATGTATCTCAAAATAATCTAAATGTAAAAATAAAACATAATTGAGTTAATTGATATTGATACCAATTAAATTAATATGAAAACAGTCTATAAGAAATCAATTCTTTGTATTATATGTGTAATTGCAAACAAACTTATATAATTTACAATTTTTTACAAAATTGCGTATCGCCCGCGACCGCGCCGCGATAATGCAACGTATCTGTATCGCTCGTGTCCGCATCGACGTCCGCATCCGCGACGGCGAACCATGTTCTCCAATCTCTGCATTTCATATCAATTATTACATAGAAATATTATCAAAGCGCCGAAACAGATCTATATCAAATTATTATAGAAACCTATGAAAAAAATCGCCTCGGCCAATCTTAAAATCGCCGTTTTTGTCCCTCTCACGGCATATAATCAGCGTGTTTTTGCTTCACCTGAGAAAATAGGACCGAGGTTTATTCGACCGGTGTTTCTATACGTATTATAATTTCTTTATTCAATTTACACCTTTTCTGTTAAATCGCAAACCGTGGAATCCTCCCACCATGGCAACAAGCAATGAAGGCGGCCCACCTGATATTTAATTACAAAAAAGCCCTCAGATCCGACATTATTGCGCAGTTATTTTTAGTTATGGATATGCAAACTAATTTACGTTTGTCAGGTCCAAGATTCTCGCCATGTAATATACCGTCGAACCATCTTACGGTCATGCAGCATGCTTTTCAGCAATAACGCCTAGGGCTTGGGAAATATATCAAAATACCGATATACCGTCCTTATCGTATCGAAACGTACCAAAAATATAGAAAATTTTGGTACATCGAAGTTTTTGGTAAGGTATGTGTAGCGTATTTTCTTTTTATTCAAATATCAAATAATCAGAAAAATAGTACAAATATAATTTAATGAAATTTAACGGGCTCTATCTCTACTTATTCCCCTGATTCTTCAAAATAAGGGTTTCCGGAAAATTCTTGATCTTGGGTTTCTTGATTTGGGCTTTTCTTGAAATTTCTTCGCGGGTCGTTGACTTGATCGTGGATCTAAGTAGGTGCTTCTTCGCGGGCCTTTGGGCTTGTTCGCGAACCTTATCTGGGCTTATTCAAGTTTCGACGAAGGGATCTTATTGAACGTTTCGTCGTGGGCTTTTGGGCTTGATCACGACGATGACTTTGGCTTAATACTTTGAAAGGTACTTCGTTCGTGGACTTTTGAGCTTGATCCCGAACTTAGCGTTTTGGACTTGGCCGTGTCGAACTTTGATCCGAATGCGAACGACTTCGAAAGAAAGGAATGCTTTCACAGAAAGACTTATATCGTCTGACGAAGCCTCGCAATATCCTCCTTTAATCCGAATACGAACGACTTCGAAAGAAAGGAATGCTTTCACAGAAAGACTTATATCGTCTGACGAAGCCTCGCAATATCCTCCTTTGATCCGAATACGAATGACTTCGAAAGAAAGGAATGCTTTCACAGAAAGACTTATATCGTCTGACGAAGCCTCGCAATATCCTCCTTTAATCCGAATACGAACGACTTCGAAAGAAAGGAATGCTTTCACAGAAAGACTTATATCGTCTGACGAAGCCTCGCATATCCTCCTTTAATCCGAATACGAACGACTTCGAAAGAAAGGAATGCTTTCACAGAAAGACTTATATCGTCTGACGAAGCCTCGCAATATCATGCCTTTGATCCGAATACGAACGACTTCGAAAGAAAGGAATGCTTTCACAGAAAGACTTATATCGTCTGACGAAGTTTCGTACTCGATTCTCGTCTTTGGACTACGATTTGAATGCGATGAACTTCTTTGAGAGAATGGAATGCTTTAAAAAGTCTTATATCGTCTCTTGAAGTTTTCGCTTCACCGTTATCCTCTGACTTGTGATTTCTGAATTCTGAAGGCCCATATTTATAGGCGTAGAGAATTCTCATTAATGGAAAATATAATCCTCTTGTAATGATTTCGTCCATATTTAGATTGATTTGGTCTATATATGGTTTGATTTTGATTTGATTTGATTTATTCAATATTTGACTTGATTCTCTCAATATCTGCCAATTTTATGATATTTGATTTGATTCTTTACTTATTTAACAAATCTCTACACCTGTTACCATGCATAGGATAATCAACTATTTATTAAATTGAGATTAATTTATAGATCTCAATAAATAGCAATTTAATTATATGACTTTATTTAATTTCATGGAATTAATTTATTAAATCCCCATGATCTAAATAGACAATTAATTTTAATTGTCTACAAATGCCCCCACTTCAAGTCTTGTTGACGGACTCACGAGACGAGAGTTGAAGTATATGTCCTTTTTATTATCCATTTGCTACTCCCGTCGTCACGCAATTAAATCTCACATTACTGATTTGGGATGTGATTTTACGGGCCTTTTTACTTACTTGTAGTATTCGCCCACTAGTCTAGTTAGGAAAAGATATTGTTATACCTATATATGGACCTCCATGATTTGCACGGAGAAGTAATTCCCATATTTGACTTAAGCAAGCATGTGCAAGACCCCCCGTTTCCCACGTTAGACCCTCATAGCAAATCAAGTTATAGCACACCAAGTTGGACTTGACACCATGAAGCATCCTACAACGAAGGCCACGAGTAACCCAGCTCTTCTAGGCAAGCTTCTACATCCTTCTTCTCCTTTCATCATTCATTTACTTATTTATTCCCCTCTTTTTTTATTATATTTGCACTATCTCGTTTAGGAATACATGGAATATTTAACCTTGCTTATCCCACTTTTAGGTTCGAACACGATTTTCTTCAAGGACGTCGTATCTTCTTCCGGCGTACAACACCTAGCTATACTCGAGAACGAGGGGCGATCCGTTGAAGACGGCATCATGCTTGTAGTCTACCCTTCTCAAACCGGGTCGTTTGCCAAATCTCAGAAGACGATGAGCCTGCCACGTATTCTAGACTGGTCAAGGACGGCTGATCTGAACAGGAATCGAAAGGCTTGGATACTGAAGTCGAGTCACCACTTGACTCCCATCGACCCTCCTCGTCACCATCAAGCGGGTTACTTCCCTTTCCTTCGTTGGGCGTGCCATGATCGAAGGGGAGCCAGACGTTAAATGGGAAACTGATGTTCTTCGATTTCCAGGCGAGTTCAAGTATATCGAGGATATTGGGAGTGGACCGAAGACGTTCTCTGCCGATGCGAGAAAGTGCTGAGGGACATTCAAGTTCACGATACGGTATATGCCTCGCTCTTCACATACGATATTAATTCCAATATCATGGAGGCAGTCTGCGAGGCGTGGTGCCCGACGACCAACACCCTTCTTACTTCTCATGGCGAGCTGTCAATATATCTATGGGATTTATACACTTTTTCTGGTCTACCGATGGGCGGCGTTTTGTATGACGAGGTGGTCCTTCTGCGGAGGAGTTGGGCGGCATCGACGAGACTGGAGATCGATACGTTCCTCGCTCCTGTAAGTATCTATTCCATGCTTACTTCATGCTTCGAATTGTGATGGACAGCTTCCACGGGTGACTACATCAAAGTGGGTGGAGTTTTGGTCCAAGGAGGCGAGAAGGTACGATCGACCTCCTCCTCTGAAGGAGAAGCAGAATGTTCGCAGTCGAAGCCATTCTACGCATAAACCCCTCGGCGTCTTCGGCCCATGCCGACCGTGGTCCTCTGGAGCTAAGACGTTATTCACCGAATTGGGCCTTAGAGGAAGCTTGCAGGAAGACGTCTACCTGGCTGCTTTCTTGTCTTGTTGGCTATGCGCATTCGTTCTTCCCGTAGAGGACGTCGGCTTTATTCGTCCAAGCGTCTTCAAAATGGCATGCTTCATGGCATCGGGTCAGAAAGTTGGCCTAGCGCATCCTGTGCTAGCTAGTGTCTATAACGGCCTCAACGTCATTGCGAAGTCTCCAGGGCCCGACGAAGTGCATGTTGCCTTCCCCATTCATTTCCTTTATGCTTGGCTGGCCTGTTATTTCAGGACTAATTTCAATGTTTACCAAGTCTGAAGGGTTCTAAGATGACATGCTTCTCTGGTGAAAATGGCGCGAGGTATTTCATCCGACCGCGGCTCGTAGGAGGATCCACAAAGGAGATGTCATTAATTGGACCTGCAACATCGTGACTCCTAAAAGGGACTTCCTTTTCACAGATAGTGGCAGCGCTGAGGAATTTGAGCAGAACTACTTCATTGCTATTAGCTCGAGTTGGCTTCCTTTGCGGCAAGGAGACCACTTCATTATTGAGCCTTATAGTCCGCACCGCTTTAGTCGTCAATTTGGGTTTCTTCAAGACGTGCCCGGGACATTGAAGCGTGACATTCGGGAGAGTTCTCTTAGTGAAGGCCTCTATTATTGGCGCGCATGCATCCAGGCTAAAACGGGTTCCCGAGTGTGGTTCCCCAGTATGCTTCCATGTATGAAGAAGTATTACACTTCTTCGTACAAAAAATGGTGGTCCGAAGTCCATGGAGATTACTTCATTGAGAATGCTATCAAGTTGGCCGGTGAAGAGACAGCCGATCTTGAGGCTAGACAGAACGCTGAAGATAAGGCAATGGGAGACGCGGTGCCATGTAGTCTTTCGAATAATAACCTTAATTTTGCCGGGGTTTGCGTGCGCTACAGTTGATGTCTTTGGTAAACGTGGCGGTCCACGTTCCTCTGAAGAAACCGCAAGTAGTAACACAGATCGCCACTGGAAAAGAAATAAGAAAAGCCACCGGCCGAAAGATAACGAAATTAGGCGTGTCTCATCACAAGACCATGTAGTTTTCTCTATAACGCACATTACTTATTATTATAATTGTTATTATTATTATTATTATTTTTTTTAAAATTATATATTATATAATATTATTATTATTTTTATATTATTATTACTGTTATTATTAATTAATTTTTTTTAAATTATCTATTATATATTATTATTTTTATATTATTATTTTATTTTATTTTATTTTATTTTAATTTTTTTTTGTACGAAGGCGGAAGATGCTGCTGCCGACAACGCTGTACTGGATGGCCATATCGCTGTTGGAAACGCCCCTGAGGTGGCTCCGCCTGCGGTATTTGCCATTGCACTCTTTATTTGCATACGCATACATATATAAAGGTTTCCCTTTTTTTTTAATGATGCCCCCTTTGTTGCTCTAACAGTTCGTTGAAATCATCGAGGAATCAGAAGCTAGTCAAGGGTCAGTGGTGGGACCTAACTCTTTGACGGGTAATCTCCCTGTTGTCGAAGTTGAGTCAACGAGCTTACGTGCACGCAGGGTCGAACTAGCGAATCGCTGTACCGATGCCTCTGTCTTCGAGGGAGGCAAGTTGGTGCGGAAACACGAAAGAGCTTTTCTTCAAGCACTATGGGATGATTTGCACAACAAGATTGTTAGCACTTCGGTCGATTCAGTTTCTTCGCTCAAGCCACATGTTGACGTGGTTATTCAGTCGATGAGGCGCCTTAACTTAGTCGATATCGCTCACATAGAAAGATTCCTCAGTGTCCTTTTTGACAAGGCATCTGATTATGATATGGCGCGCTCGGAATCTTCTGACAGACTTTCCCAAGAACAGCATCAGCATCGTCTCGGTGAAGCCAACGACCGTCTTGAGGGTATTCGTGCGCGAGAAAAGGCGAAAAGCAATCAAGTTCAGTCGGAGAAGGATGAATTAGCTTGGATTGAGAACGAGTCCAAAAAGTTGAAGAAAATGAAGAGGAGGTTGACGTCCTCTATTGCGCAAGGAGAAAAATTTCTGCAAGCGGTTCAGATTGAACGTCAGGAGGTAGAAGAGGCCGTCACCGCTCTTCATAGTGCTCTTCCGATGAACGAGACGATCGCAAAGAATTTGAGCGCAACACAAACGCTCCTCCGGGTTGCTATAGACGAATTAGGGAGTTTCCAGCTTTTTAATTAAGTGTGATTTTATGTCTTCATGTTCATTCCTAATATCCTCTCTTATAATAGAACTTATGCTTAATATATTTCTTCCATTCCCTCCTCGTGTATGCAAAGTGGCCTGCATGAATGGATAGTGATTCCAAGCCCTCTTATCATTAGTCTTTGAAAGGTCCAAATATTCTTTAACTCATATTGTGTCGGCTTTAAAAAATTAAATGACACTCCAAAACACATTTAACCAATTGAGTGTGGGGATCGAAGGGGCGTATCATTGTTCTCATTATTAATATATATATATATATATATATATATATAATAAGAGGAACAACGGCAGACTTCAATAACTTGATTGACCGTTAGAAAAAAAACCCTTTGATATATTTCCATGGATATGGCCTCTTATTTCACCGATTCCGAGTCCGGACTTGACTGCGATCACACTTGGGGGTGAGGTCAACTTCATGACCCTACATCTTTGCCCTGTAGCTTTGTCTCTTGGTCTTTTCATACGCGCTGCCCCCCCTTTTTTTTTTGTATATATGACTGAACTCAACGAGGTCTGAGCTGCCTACGTACCCTTTTAGGGGATCAAGTCATTTCTCGTAGTTCAATTTATTTTATTTATTTATTATTTTTTTTTGAGGGGGGTGGTGCCGTGCATAGTTTATACTCATGCGGGCCAGGAGTATCCGTTGTTTAACCACACCGAACTATGTGGGATAAGTTAGCAGTTTAAACATATGCACTTATCATTGATGTTTGCCTTTTCACAGTTTATACTCGTGCGGGCCAGGAGTGACATGTAGTTTAGACTCGTATGTCAAGGAGTAACATGCAGTTTAAGCTCGTATGTTAAGGAGCAACATGCAGTTTAGGCTCGTGCGTTAAAGAGCAACATGCAGTTTAGGCTCGTGCGTTAAGGAGCAACATGCAGTTTAGGCTCGTGCGTTAAGGAGCAACATGCTTTTTTTTTCTCTTTTTTTTTTCTCTCTTTTTTTTTATTATTATTTTTTTCTTTTTTTTTGCCTTTTTCTTTTTTTGCTTTTTTTTTTTTGCTTTTTTTTTTGATTTTTTTATCGGGTCCCCCCTTTTTTAGGCATAGTAACGTTTCAAGAATTTGCCGTTGATCGGGCCAATTCTTAATCCGTCTTCGGATACCAACTTGTATGCTCCGCTCGTATAGACTTCCTTTACGACGTAGGGACCATCCCATTTGATTTGAACTTGCCCCCAACTCGCCGGTCGTGATGATTGGTCTCCTTACCGCCAGTACCCAATCTCCGACTTGAAATGACCTAAGCTTCACCTTCTTATTAAATGCTCTTGAAAGACGAGCTTGATAGCATTCCAGCCTTTGTTGCGCGTCAAGTCTCTTTTCATCAAGGGCTTCCAATTCTTCGAGACGTAAGCGAGCGTTCTCCTCCGTAGTGAGTCCTTCTTGTATAGCCATTCTAAGAGAAGGAATTTGTTGTTCGAGCGGAATTACAGCTCCGGTTCCGTAAACGAGGGCGTAAGGTGTTGATTCAGTGGGCGTCCGGTGAGTAGTTCGATATGCCCATAAAGCTTCATTAATTCTCTGGTGCCAGTCCTTCTTTGATTTTGAAACTATCTTCTTCAAGAGATTGCACAGCGTTTTGTTGAATGCTTCAGCGAGTCCATTTGCGGCAGCGTTATACATAGATGATTTCCTCTGTTTGAATCCGAACTTCTCGCAGAGTTTATCTATTGTGCTATTACAGAATGGTTTTCCATTATCAGTGATGATGTAGCGAGGGATCCCGAAGCGGTATATAATGTTGATGCGAATGAAATCAGCGACATTTTCCTTCTTTACTTCTTTTAGAGGAATGGCCTCAGCCCATTGGAAAAGTAGTCTGTTCCAGCCAGAATGTATGAGTGTCCACCTGACGACTTTGTCATTGGTCCCACGACATCCAATCCCCAAGCATCGAACGGCCATGCAGCAATTGTTGGATGTAGTGGCTCAGGTGGTTGGTGCATAAGGTTAGCATGGAACTGTCAAGCTTGACATCGCGCGCATGATCTAAGCAATCTTTAACCATCGTTGGCCAGTAATATCCCATCCGTTTTATACGAAAGTGCAACTTAGGTCCAGACTAATGAGCACCACATATTCCCGAGTGAGCTTCCTCCATGGCTTGACCAGCTTCTTCTTCACTTAAACATCTCAAGAATACACCATCGAAAGACCTGCGGTAAAGTGTTCCTTTGTAGAAGATGAAACGAGTTGCTCGCCGTCGAACATCAATTCTTTGACGTGGGTCCTCGGGCAGTTTTCCGTGTTCCAAGTAATCGACCAATAATTGCCTCCAGTCTTCTTCCTCCACTTCAAATACCTCGATGATGTGATTTTCTTCCTCGGCAGCGTTCGCTATCATCATCAAAATCGGGTGGCACGACCCAATTTCTGCAAATAGGTATTTGGATTTTCTCGTGCGGCGTTGAAAGAGTCGAAGCAAGTTTGGCTAATGCGTCTGCTTGCTTGTTTTTGGATCTCGGCACGTGTTCAATCGTCGCTTCCCCGAGATATCCTATCATCCTTCTGGCATAGTTGCGATATGGAAGGAGCTCAGGCTTCTTTACTTCATATGAGCCGGTTATCTGGCTAACAATCAACTTGGAGTCGCCATATATTGTGAGCTGTCTCTGTTTGATCTCCACAGCCATCTCTAATCCAAGAATTAAAGCTTGGTACTCGGCAACATTGTTCGAGCAATTCTGGGTCAGAGTGAAGGAATAAGGGAGCACATCTCCATCGGAAGTGACGAATACTACTCCCGCTCCAGCGCCTTCTTGATGTGAAGCTCCGTCGAAATACATCTTCCATGGGGGAACTATATCGACCAAGAGCACGTGTTCATCGGGCAGGTCATGGCATAACTCCCACTCTGCTGGAATAGGGTGATCGGCAAGAAAATCTGCTAAAACCTGTCCCTTAACAGCCTTTTGAGGCACATATGTGATTTCGAATTGTTGCAATTGTAAATACCACCTCGCAAGCCTGTCTGAAAGCACCGGTTTTGACATCACGTATTTCAGCGGATTTTCCCGCGACACCAAGCGGATGCTATGAGCTTGAAAATAATGCTTGAGCTTCTGGATTGAGAAGATGAGCGCTAGACATAATTTTTCGATTGGAGAATACTTTAGCTCGTGGGGTGTCATCATCCTACTGATGTAGTACAATGCGTTTTCTTTACCGTTGTCATTTTCTTGTGCTAATAGGGCTCCGACAGAGCTTTCTTGGGCAGTTATGTATAAGATGAGTGGTTTTTGTGGTATAGGCGCGGCCAACACTGGCGGATTTGTTAGATAGGATTTGATGCTTTCGAATGCATTGTTGCAGGCTTCATCCCATTCGAACGTAACGCCCTTTTTCATGAGGCGACTAAAAGGTTGACATCGACCGGCTAGATTTGAAATGAATCTCCTCAGGTATGCCAACTTCCCTTGCAAGCTTTTGAGCTCGTGGATGTTACGAGGTTTTGACATCTTGAAGATCGCATCTATCTTTGCCTGCTCAATTTCAATGCCCTTTTTGACGCACTATGAACCCGAGAAACTTCCCCGAGGAAACACCAAACGCGCACTTGAGAGGATTCATTTTGAGTTGATATCTCCTTAAGCGATTGAACACATTTCTCAAATTACTTAGGTGATCCTCACGCCTTTTAGACTTCACTACTAAATCATCAACATAACATTCAACATCCGTGTGAAGCATATCGTCAAAGATCTTCTGCATTGCTCTCTGGTATGTGGAACCCGCATTTTTTAGTCCAAACGGCATAACCTTGTAGCAATAGATCCCTTTTGGTGTGCGAAAGGCCGTCAGCTCTTCATCTTTTGGCGCCATGCGAATTTGGTTATAGCCGGAAGATCCATCCATGAAGGATAACGCTTCGTGGCCGGTCGTGGCATCTATCATAAGCTCAGGTATTGGCAACGGGAAATCATCCTTTGGGCACGCTTCGTTCAAGTCTCTGAAATCGACACAGACTCGTATTTGTTCATTTTTCTTCTTGACGGGCACTATGCTTGAGATCCATGTTGGATATTTGACTTCTCGAACGAATCCAACTTCAATCAATTTATTGACCTCACCTCAATGAGTGGAATTAAATCTGGTCGAAACCGCCTCTGTGCTTGCTTAACTGGGCGTGAACCTTTCTTTACCGATAAGTGGTGGATTGCGACTTTTGGGTCCAGCCCAGGCATTTCCTTATATGACCAAGCGAACACGTCCATGAATTCTGTCAGCAGTTCGATGTAGTTCTTCTCTTCATCAGCATCTAGAAGCGCACTTATATATATTGGTCTCTTTCATTTTCATCGCCCAAGTTAATTTCTTTCAACTCGTCTACTGTTGCCTGAATGCCTTCTTCAAGCTCAAGAGGAGCTATCTCAGCATCTTCTTCGATGAGATTTTCGTCGTCTATGGTGATATGACAAGATGAACCTATGCTTTCCATATCTTCTTCGTCCTCGTGATGTTGATCATCGTTACATGACACATCACATGGTAGAATCATGTGGGCACGACTTTTTACTTTAGGTTGAGTCGTGAGCCGAACGACGCGTCGATGACTCTGCTTCTTCGGCAATTTTAAGTTTTGCATGGCTTAAGTCTATAAAATACGGAAGTTCGTAGGTTTTCCTCAAGTCTTAGTCTTTTGAACAGACTCCTTTTAATTCCTAATCTTTCAAACGGACTCTTCTTGTGCCTTACTCTCTCAAACGGACTCTTCTTATGCCCTAGTCTTTCGAACGGACTCTTCTTGGGCCCAAGTCTCTCAAACGGACTCTTCTTATGCCCTAGTCTTTCGAAGGGACTCTTCTTGGGCATCATCCACTTCAACGCGTTGTTAGTGGAATATGCATCAGTTTCGGACACACAGTTTATACTAGCCCTCTTTAATACTATGCGCACAGGCTTCTGTGGGTAAACCGAGACCCTTCTGAGTATTTTTCAGTTCAAGAGAACTTTTGTTTAGGGAGTCTGGGAGTTTACCCAATATTGGTTTCTCATTCGGATCATACCCTGCTTTTGTGAGGAGTTTATAAGCATTAGGCCCAAATACTCCACTTATCTGCCTATTTGGCGACATATGATGTCCATTTTGTGATTGCCGCGTAGGTCCTTCAGCCTTGACCGGCGAGCTCTGCGGTTTTCTTAGAGTCGATTTGAGTTAATGGTATTGTTAGGACTTTCATTGAGTATATCATCCCTTCGATGTCCTGCGTGCCTTCATCACCTTTATTCCTGTGTGTCGTACTTTTCTCATGCGTCACATTCTCACTCGTTTCCTTTGTACGCTCGAGATAATATTTTGCATCGGCAAAGTATGATTCAACTTCAGTAAACGGGTTTGTATCGCCAAGAACTTTCTTTATGGTGCCGTTACCGCAGTACTTGAAACATTGATGTAAAGTTGACGGCACGACTCCATTCTCGTGTATCCATGGGCGACCAAGCAGCACGTTGTAGGAAGTCTTGGCGTCAATCACGTGGAGCAATGCTGTTGATGTCATATTTTCCATTACTAGTTCCAATCTGATCATACCGATGGCTCTTTGGCCTCCTTGGTTGAAACCTTGGATCATCAATCGACTGCTGGAGAGTTCTTCCGTTGGAATTTCCAGTTCCTTCAGCACCCGTAGAGGCAAAATATTCACTGCAGAGCCTCCATCGATCAACATGCGTTTTACCTTCTTTTCGCGAACGTAGCCAGACACGAACAATGGGCGATTATGTGGCTTGGAACCTAGGAGCAGATCCTCATCGGTGAATGTCATAGCAGACATGCATGAGCCAATGGTATCGTTTTCGTCGATCTCATCTTGACAGTCATCATTAAGGACTTCAGTTTCTTGAGTCATATAAGAAGTAGCACAGTCTTCTTCCCAACTTTCAAAGTCCTCGTCAATAACCGAAATATAATTTGACTCTGCCGACTCTATATCAAGAGTAATTTTTCCTTGTCTGGCTAGTTGCATGACCTTATCCTTAAAAATAAAACAGTTGTGAATTGGATGACCTATCAAACGATGGTATTTACAGTAATTAGGATCGTGAGTTCGTCCTGCTTCATCGGGCCGCTTCATCTCTGGTAAGTCAATGAGATCTGCGCGCAGAAGTTCATCGAAGATTTCTGATACTTCGGAGTCCAGAAACGGATACTTCTTTGCCTGAAGTTCTTTAAGCGTTAACTTCCTTTCTGTATGCTCTGGCGGCACATCACTTACCTCAATTTTCTTGCCCTTTTCTCTGCCGCGAAGCTTGAGAGGTGTGGCGTTTGTCGCTAAAGACTCTTTGTTGTGGGGTTTACAAATGCTCGACCCCCTTTCTTGACATCAGCTTTATCTTGGAATTTTCGAGCCTCTTGGACAGGTGGTCCATTTGCACCACTTGTGGCTAGACTGGGTTCCATATCATGGGCGCGGGTAGCCAATTCTTCAAATGTTCCAGGGCGAATTCCTTGAAGGATATACCGCAACCCCATGCCATTCCCTGAATGCACATTTCGATACCCGAGGCTTCAGATAAGCGGTCCTTGCAATTAAGACACAGATTCCTCCAGCGATTAATATAGTCAATTACGGGTTCATCTTTCCATTGGTGAGCACTAGTGAGTTCAATCATGCTAACCGTGCGACGAGTGCTGTAGAAACGGTTGAGGAATTCGTGTTCCATTTGATCCCAACTATGATTGAGCCAGCTTCCAAATCAATGTACCAATCAAAAGCATTGCCCTTCAGCGAACGAACAAATTGTTTGACGAGACGGTCTCCATAAGTTCCTGCATCGTTGCATGTCTCAATGAAGTGAGCCACATGTTGCTTTGGATTTCCTTTGCCGTCAAACTGCTGAAATTTTGGAGGTTGGTAACCACTTGGCATCTTCAAGTTATCGATTCTCATAGTATACGGTTTAGAATACGTCAATGAGGATTTGGACCCTCCGTCTTTCATTGTCCCAATGATGAATTCCTTCAGTTGGCTAACGGGGATCATCCCGTCGTTCGAAACTTGGAACTTCCTGAAGGCTTTTCGAGTTCCTTTTGCTCTTCTTTTTCAGTTTCGTCAGAAGATTCCTCCCGCTTCTCATATGCGCGGCTGTTATCAACGTCGTTGCTCTTGTTAGTCAGCTTTGCAATCTGGGCATCTTGTTCTTGCACATGTTTCGTAAGCCCTTCGATTGCTCTCATTAAACTTGCAATTTGCTCTTCCATGGTTGTAGCATTCGTCACCATGACATCATCTCGCTTAGAAGAATTGCTTGAGGTCGAGTGGAGCGAAGGTACCGACGAGCACTCACCTTCGGCATTTTGTTCTTCTTCGATAATGACATTATCTTTGCCAAAAATGAGGTGGCGATCGGTCTCCATGGACTCTGAAATCACTTTGGACATGCTTCGGGTCTTAACACCAGTGTTTTGACTGGAAGAACTCGAAACACTAAAGTTTGATGAGTTTATCATCGATCGTTCTAATTCTTGAAGAGATGAGAGGTAGAGAAGTCCCACTGGGCGTGCCAAAAATTTGTAGCGTATTTTCTTTTTATTCAAATATCAAATAATCAGAAAATAGTACAAATATAATTTAATGAAATTTAACGGGCTCTATCTCTACTTATTCCCCTGATTCTTCAAAATAAGGGTTTCCGGAAATTCTTGATCTTGGGTTTCTTGATTTGGGCTTTTCTTGAAATTTCTTCCCGGGTCGTTGACTTGATCGTGGATCTAAGTAGGTGCTTCTTCGCGGGCCTTTGGGCTTGTTCGCGAACCTTATCTGGGCTTATTCAAGTTTCGACGAAGGGATCTTATTGAACGTTTCGTCGTGGGCTTTTGGGCTTGATCACGACGATGACTTTGGCTTAATACTTTGAAAGGTACTTCGTTCGTGGACTTTTGAGCTTGATCCCGAACTTAGCGTTTTGGACTTGGCCGTGTCGAACTTTGATCCGAATGCGAACGACTTCGAAAGAAAGGAATGCTTTCACAGAAAGACTTATATCGTCTGACGAAGCCTCGCAATATCCTCCTTTAATCCGAATACGAACGACTTCGAAAGAAAGGAATGCTTTCACAGAAAGACTTATATCGTCTGACGAAGCCTCGCAATATCCTCCTTTGATCCGAATACGAATGACTTCGAAAGAAAGGAATGCTTTCACAGAAAGACTTATATCGTCTGACGAAGCCTCGCAATATCCTCCTTTAATCCGAATACGAACGACTTCGAAAGAAAGGAATGCTTTCACAGAAAGACTTATATCGTCTGACGAAGCCTCGCAATATCCTCCTTTAATCCGAATACGAACGACTTCGAAAGAAAGGAATGCTTTCACAGAAAGACTTATATCGTCTGACGAAGCCTCGCAATATCCTGCCTTTGATCCGAATACGAACGACTTCGAAAGAAAGGAATGCTTTCACAGAAAGACTTATATCGTCTGACGAAGTTTCGTACTCGATTCTCGTCTTTGGACTACGATTTGAATGCGATGAACTTCTTTGAGAGAATGGAATGCTTTAAAAAAGTCTTATATCGTCTCTTGAAGTTTTCCGCTTCGCCGTTATCCTCTGACTTGTGATTTCTGAATTCTGAAGGCCCATATTTATAGGCGTAGAGAATTCTCAATAATGGAAAATATAATCCTCTTGTAATGATTTCGTCCATATTTAGATTGATTTTGGTCTATATATGGTTTGATTTTGATTTGATTTGATTTATTCAATATTTGACTGATTCTCTCAATATCTGCCAATTTTATGATATTTGATTTGATTCTTTACTTATTTAACAAATCTCTACACCTGTTACCATGCATAGGATAATCAACTATTTATTAAATTGAGATTAATTTATAGATCTCAATAAATAGCAATTTAATTATATGACTTTATTTAATTTCATGGAATTAATTTATTAAATCCCCATGATCTAATAGACAATTAATTTTAATTGTCTACAGTATGATACCGTGTCGGGTAATGGTACGAAATTTTTAAAATTAGGTATACCGATTATATCGAAATACCGAAATACTAAATTTTTAATATATATATATATATATATATATATACATACATATATTATATTATTTCAAAAAAATATAATTTGGATAAAATACTATAAGGATCTTCATAAATTTATTTAGCCCATAAATTATTAATTAATCCCAACTTTCTAAGATTATTGAGGCCCACCATATTTTATTTACATTAAAACAACAAAAGGATATACAAAATACATGTTTATTTTATGATTAAAAATCTTTTTATTTCGGAAAATTTGGTATTAATAATCCATCTTATTGGGACCTAAGAGCATCTCCAATCGATACCCAAAAACCCAAAAGATATACTAAAAGTTCTCCAACCGTACACCAACGCAAACTCAAAATGCGTTTTCATTTTCTCTCTCATGTTTTAAACGCATATATGTGTTTTGGGAATGAGATATCCCATAATATGGGTTTGATGTTTTAAAAATTACAATAAATACCCTTTATTATTTTTAATTATTAAAGTACCCATATAAAAATAAAAAATAAATAAAAATATATAAAAGGACTCCTGTTATTAATAATTATTTTTTCTACGTCTTTTACATGAAAAAATATTGAGTGTATTATTAATTTTGTGAAATTATTCTTTTCAATCGAACTTAAAATAATAGTATGGGTCATATTGTAAAGTTGTAAATTTCATGGGTAATATTAAAAAATCAGATAGAAGAGAATATTACAATAGTAGTCTTTTAAGTTTGCGAATTAGTTTATCGGTTGGAGAAGAATTACTGCATTTTGAGTTTGAGAATGCGTTTGGGTTTGGAAATGCGCTTTTCGGTTGGAGATGGTTTAAGGAGTTTGAATTGACTAAAAATTCGAAAACAACGAATAACGAGTTACGAGACACGCATGGTAAAAAACCCTCCGTGTGAGTGGCATAGAAGGTATGATACCGATACCATACCGAAATTCCGGCATGATACCGTATCGAAATTTAAGGTATATCGAAATTTTAGTATGGTATTGGTATGATTTTTCGATACAGAAATTTTGGTATGGTATACGGTATCACAGTTTTGATATGGTATACCGTACCGAACCACCCCTAATGACGCCTGTGGATGATAAAATTTGAAAAATAAAGGTCGTGGGATTGCGAGATATATAAAAAAAAACAGTATTTTCTGCACGTTCGTGTGTTTATGATATTTAAATATATATAATATTCGTCAATTGTAATTTAAAATATATAAAAGAAATAATAATTTAATAAAATTATATATAATTATAAGTATTATAAAGAAAGAAAGTGAATTATTATAACAAAGTAGAGGGATAGAATTAAAAGTACAACCAAATTGGCCAGGTTTTGATTCACCCCTGGCCCTAAGCCTTAGTAGAAGAGTACAGATATATGCTTATCATTGCGTACGCCAATGATCATTTCCGTATCTTTTTGAACCCCTTGCGATCGGAGTACACACTCGGGTTTCTCAGAATCAGTTTATTCACCTGCATTATCATCGGAATGGGCTATTTGTTAATCCCGAGAAATCGAATAAATAATGGAAAGTTCCTTGATGTGAGCTTTCCATAACTATAATCATTATTATTACACAGACGAAACAACACTTTTCAAAGTCCCATTTGATTATTGCATCACGAAATCACTAATTAAAATAAGGAAGAAATCGAAAAACCTTGTAAAGGTGGAACCTTTTTGAAGCTACGTACGTCGCAGGGCGGTCATTCTTCTGCAAGAAATTACGGTAAGGCGTAGGGGGAAAACGTATTATATTACAACAATAGGGCCATGGTATTCCTAAGACTTAACTAACACATTCGAAAGTATATATAAATATATTGAATTAGATAGCTAGTCACATAATTGATTCTATTGTTTTATATTTTGTGAATAATCAATCTATTTCTATGAGGGACGAGTAATTAATTTGGTGAGGAGGAAGATTTTTTTTTTCAAACTTGCCAACTTGTGTTTCTCCTTTTTCTCTCACACACTCGCACATGGCATTTCTTTTTTTTGCCTTCACTTTTTTCCCACTCACTCACTCTTCTCACCTCTTTTGTAACATTCTCGTTCATTGCATATATATATACGGGTGGGGAAATATACCGCAATACCGATATACCGTCCTTATCGTATCGAAACGTACCGAAAATATCGAAAATTTTGGTATACCGAAGTTTTTGGTAAGGTATGATACCGTACCGAAAATTTTCGGTACGGTAATGGTATGAAAATTTTAAAATTTAGGTATACCGATTATATCGAAATACCGAAATACTAAAATTTATAATATAATATATATACACACACGTACATATATTATATTATTTCAAAAAAATATAAAATGATAAAAATATTTTAAGGAACTACATGAATTTATTTAGCCATTTAACTATACCAACTTTCTATATTATTGAGGCCCACCATATTTATGTAAATTTCTTTGTCTTTTTAGGAAACTGACTAAACTATGTAAATTATTTAAGATTATTTTATGAATTAAAAAATCTTTTTATTTTGGAAATTTTGGTATTAATAATCCATCTTATTGGGGCCTAAGGAGTTTGAATTGACTAAAAATTCAAAAACAACGAATTAACGATTTACGAGACGCGGTAGAAAATCCATGTGAATGGTATAGAAGGTATGATACCGATACCATACCGAAAATTCGGTATCATACCGTATCGAAATTTAAGGTATACCGAAAGTTTGGTATGGTATTGGTATGATTTTTTTCGATACTAAAATTTCGGTACGGTATACGGTATCACAGTTTCGATACGGTATACCTTACCGAACCACCCCTATATATATAGATATATAGTTAGCATATACTAGCGTGAGGATAACTATTGCTATATCATGCGTATATATCATTTGCTGCATATCTTGACTTCTCCTCCTCTTATATTTCTTTCTTTCGGCTATAGAAAACGTTTTTTATTTGCTTCTCTTTTTCTTAATTCTTGGACTTACTTGGCTGCTATTGTGCGTGTCTTCCTTTTGTATTTCATAGTTGTTTTGTTTTGTTTTGTTTTTCTTCTTCTAAGTCCACAAATATTGAGCTTATCCAACAAATTCATTTAGAGCCCTTTTTTTGCAGAAGTTAAAATTAAAGAATAGAGAAATGAAGAAGGTACCTAAATTGGAGAAACCCCCGAATATCGACGGCCCAAGTCTCCAGACCGTTGTACTCTAACAACGGATAAACACTCATCCATTCCAACCAAAGGCTGATTAATACAATGCAAACATCAAACTTTATGAAGCAAAATATGGTAATATTATTCGATGTTCTTCGTGTCCTAAAGTAGAATGAAATAACCGAGATTGAGAGATAACAAACCTGTCGAAACAATGGAGGACCAGTGGATCGTTGTCGTCCCTACTATCCAGTGTCACGCAGCTACTCATTATGCACTTTTTCGTAAATTCAACCTTCGAAATCATTGGTTGACGTTTCGATTTTATCGAATTTCATCTCTATACTCTACAAACTAATTGCCCAGAAAGAATAAACGAGGGACTGTTCATTCAAGAACTTCAAGTGAAATCATCATCTCCTATTACCTATCACAAATGAAAGATGAAAAAGAAAAGAAAAGACTGCCTCATAATGAACCGGCTATGGACTCTTGTTGGCATTGGAAAAAATTACATAGCCTAAAGGGCAGCTTCAGAGAGGGCTATGCGGATCAGAATGGTTATACTCGTCAGATGGGAAATATTCTGTTCGAACTGGATCAGTGGCTGAAAGGGACTCAGCCAGCTTTTCCTTATTGTAAAGCAATATGGAATAAGTTCAACTCCCCTAAGCACTCGTTTTTTGTCTGGTTAATGGTACAAAAGAGAATATTAACATCAGACAGATTAATCAGTTGGGGGCTCAATGTTCTTAACCCAGTTTCCGGTTATGTGGTAGTTCAGTGGAAATAATTGAGCATCTATTCCTGGAATGCTCATTCTGCCAACAACTGCTCCTAAAGTTGGCAGACTGGGTATGCATCAATGGGACTTTGGGTGGGTTCGAGGAGCTGATAAATTGGATAAAAACTGAGGAGGCAAATGAAATATACATCAAGGAATTCGTATGGCCTGCCTTTCTGCTACGCTTTATTATATCTGGTATGAAAGGAATCACAGAATTCACTCTGAGCTGGAATGGAGGAATGGGGATCAGCTTCCCAGGCTAATCATTTGCGAGGTGAAAGAGAGGCTGAGGACTTTTAGTGGAGTGAAAAAAATAGCCAAGTCTAGTTTGTTTAGATATATTTGTTCTTATACCTGTCGATAGGTACGGTTGATGTACAAATACATTGCGAAGGTTGGTAAATGAAAACATCATTTTTACCAAAAAAAAAAAAGACTGCCTCATCCATGCATAGACAATCAGTGTAAGTCCATGGATGAGAAAACACAGAGAAATAAAAATGTATGAAACTAAATACTCAGAAATATCTTTGAAACAAAACAAAATCGGACGATTAGGGCTCAACATATGAAGCTGATTTCGATTTCATTTTTTTTAATGCAGAAATTGTTGTTTTTATAAATATGAGCTCGAGCGAAGAGGGTGATATGGCAATATTTGTGTGTGAGAGTTCTTGTACTGACGTCTAAATTAAGGATATGAGGACGACAATGATTTTCTTGTTCTCTATTTTTCACGTAGAGATACTCGCTTATTGCTCATGCAAGAAGAAAAACGAGAGGGACTTCTTAATCTATTATTTTGCTCACATCTTCTTCTATGCGTACTGATACAATTTATAGGAATATCAAGTACAAAAATCCAAACACAAACTTCAACAAAACAAACTACTTTATGACTTTTCCACTTGTCTTATCTCTTCATTGATTGCTTCCCAAACATGTATTGCTTATTTTCTTCATTTGTTTGCTACTTTCGGCTCCATATATTTTGTTACTTTAATTTATTGAGCTTAGTCAACAGATTCACCCCTTAAGCTCAATGTCTTCCTGTCTTTCATCCCGAGCATCCTCTTTAGGTTTTCGAATGTGCTTGTCGGTAACGGCTTCGTGAAAATATCCGCAACTTGGTCCAGACTTGCTATGTGCACCATCTTCACTTCTCCATTTTAACGTGCTCCCTAATAAAATGAAATCGAGCATCAATATGCTTGCTTCTTTCATGATGGACCGGATTTTTCGCCAACTCGATCGCCGATTTATTATCTACACGAATTTCAGTTGACTCGACTTGTTGAAGATTCAACTTGAGCAATAAATTTCTCAGCCAAATTGCGTGACAAACACACAAAGATGCTGCCACGTATTCCGCTTCGCAGGTTGATAGAGTCACGATCGATTGGTTTTTCGATAACCAAGTGAATGCCGTATTCCCGAGATAGAATACGTAGCCGCCAGTGCTTCTTCGATCATCGATACTCCGCACCAATCGCCGTCAGAATATCCGACTAATTTGCAGTCACTCGCCTTTGGATAAAATAGTCCGAGCGATTGTGTTCCTCGGATGTATCGTAAACTCCTCTTGATCGCCTTGAGATGTGACTGTCTCGGTTCTTGCATATAACGACTAACAGCTCCAACGCTGTAAGCAATATCGGGTCTTGTGCAGGTTAAGTATCGCAAATTGCCCACGAGACTTTGATAATTGGTTGCATACGCTTCTTGTCCTCCGTCAAACTTGGACAATTTTGTTCCAGGTTCCATCGGTGTCGCTACCCGGTTGCTCTCCATTCTATTTTTCTTCAATATATCCTTCGCATACGGTTCTTACGACACAAAATTTCCCATGCTTCATTGCTCGACTTCGAGACCGAGAAAGTACTTCATTAGTCCAAGTCCGTCATCTCGAATTCCTTCATCATTGCTTTCTTGAAGTCGTTGACTATTTTCTCATTGCTTCCCATGAAAATAAGGTCATCGACGTAGAGTGCGATGATGATCATTTCCTTTCCTTCTTGTTTGACGTAGAGAGCGTGCTCGAATGGACATTGCTCGAACTTGTTCTTTTTGAAATATCCGTCGATCCGGGTGTTACATGCTCGAGGCGCTTGCTTTAGCCCGTAAAGCACTTTTTTAATTTCAGCACTTTGCCTTCTTCTCCCGATTTTGAGTATCCTGGGGCTGTTCCACGTAGACTTCCTCCTCAAGTTCCCCGTTCAAAACAGCGGACTTCACATCCATCTGGTAGATTGGCCAGTTGAGTTGTGCAGCTTGAGCCAGGAGCAAACGGATTGTCTCCATTCTAGCAACGGGAGCAAAAACTTCGTCGTAATATATTCCCGCTTGTTGTCGATAGCCCTTAGCTACCAATCTTGCCTTGTAACGTTCAACTTTTCCTTGAGCATTCATCTTCTTCTTATAAACCCATTTGACTCCAATGGGTTTATGTCCGTTTGGCAACTCCACAAGTTTCCATGTATCGCTCTTTTCGATTACCTTTATTTCCTCGTCCATCGCCGATTTCCATCTCTTGTCACTTATGGCTTCTTCGAAACTAATTTGTTCCGAGTCGGCTAGTAAGCAGACAAGGTGAACCTGTTTAGTTAACGTGTACAGATCCTGCATGCTTCGCATCCTCGGCTGCCTTGGTTCGTCCTCCTCATAATTTTCTTGAGAAGACACCGGAACGGGTATTGGTGCAATGATCAGTGGTTCTCCCTCCGTTGTATTTTCTTCATCGTTCCAGTTTGAATTTTCTTCGTCTACTTGAATATCTCGACTTACTATCACTTTTTATTTCTGGATCATAGAGCCGGTACACCTTCGTCTTCTCATCGTACCCAATAAATACGAGCTTTTTGCTTTTGTCATCAATTTTGGTCCTCTTCTGATCCGGCACATGTGCATACGCTACGCTTCCAAATATTTTGAAGTGTGCTACCGTTGGGTTTTAGTCAGTCCATGCTTCCTGTGGTGTTTGTTGGGGTGGGCCTGATTAATCGACACCGGCCCCCGAACAACGAACTTGGCAATAGCAGAAGCGCGATTTGAACCGAGCGACGTAGGGTGACGAATTTTCGATTTTTAATATCTAAATTCGACCTTACGCCCTTCGGCTTCTCCCGAGACCTGAGATACTGCCCTAAGCCTCGGGAGACCACGGTTAATTCGAATTTATTTCAAATTTATTCGAATTAATAATTTAGTTCCAAACTAATCGAACAAAGCGGCATCCAGTTGTTTTTCGATTATTTGGTGACCGAAATGATTTGCGATCAACACCAAATTTTCCAGAATAATTCTACACTTCCCAACATTCACAACGAGGGGTTTTTCAAATTATTCCGATGTCGTTTGGTATTTTTCGTAAAATCAATTCAGTGGCTCGAAACTATCAATTCCAGTAAAGCGGCAGCCTGCCGTCTTTCGACTATTTGATGATCGAAATGATTTCGATCGATACCAAAATTTCCAGAATAATTTTACACTTCCCGAGGTTCGCAACAAAGGGTCTTTCGAATTATTCCGATACCGTTTGGTATTTTTCATAAATATTGATAGGATTCGAGGTATACCTTCGGTGAACGGGATTTCTTCTGTCGTCGCCTCGGATGGACGTCGCTACTCCTCGTCTGGATCCCGGGGCCTCCGGGCTAGATCGTCATGCTGGTATGACCTTGATCTAACCTCCGAGACTGCTCCTGCTCCCGATGGCTTGAGAAGTTCTACAACTTCTACTTCTTTTCTCTAGTTTTTATTTCTAACTAATCAACCAAGTTCTAAACTTATTCCATTTTCATCTCACGTTAATCTCTTCTTTTATGCCCTTTATTTATATATTATTTGTTTATTTATTTATATTAATGAAACAAGTGTCATGTGTGACACTTGTTAAATGACTCAAAATAAAAACAAGCGAGTCTCTTGTTCAACACATCCCAACGTGGGCGGTGAAGAGATTTTCTTTTCTTTTTTATTCTTTTATTTTTAATAATTTCAATTCGGCCCTTGAGGTTTTTAAATTCTCAATTTAGTCCCTCAACTTTAAATACTAAAATAATTAAATCCAATCTAATTATTTTAATTATATTGAGCCTCACTTAGTTAATTAATTAAAAGCACTTAAGACAATCTTAAGTCCTATTATTTCCGTGACCGTCACTGGAATTTAACTAAGTCATCGACACCTCGTATCAACTAGGCCACTACCTCAACGAATCTCATTCGTTAGGTTCGAGAGAAAAGCCCGCCGTTTTCGTTCGAGTTCATTACCATTTTTAAGCGCGACTCTCTAGGTCCGTCTCAACTGGCATGGAAGGAATCCATGAGTCCCGGTATTCGCCTAGCCAATCCCGCGGTACCGGACAGATCCCAGTTGAGAACGAATTTGATCTAATCGAAATTCGGGCGAACCGACTATACTGTATACATTTAAATACTTCTTACACCTTTCACTTGCATCCCGGTTAGGTGAGAGCCATGCAAATGTCAAACTCACTAACCTAACTCTATGTTATAATCGAGACTGAACCGATTATTTAAACTCCGCTCCATATCTAATACAAGCAAGTTTTCCAAGCTTCGGCCGAAGGCTTTATAATCGTCGTTCTCCGATTACCTCATAGGACATTAACATATACGAATATAGGCAGTGAATCCCGATAGCAGTCAGAGCCCAGCAATCACCTCTGTAAAGTCGGTTGCGTTTCGCCGCTGGCCCGTGTCCCATATATTAACACTTGCGGACCTAGCCAACTAGCGACAAACCGAAATCGCGAAAGCAAATCCGTCAGTGACCCTATCAGTCTGAGGCTGCTATAGTCATTCGTTCAATCATTGACAACATCCTAGCCATGTGATTGAGACGAATACGAGCCGAATGTCCGAATACGCAATCTCTCCGATCACCGATATCTCCATCACGACCCACAACCTCTCAGGTAATCAGTGACACTACCGATGCTATGTGGTCGTCAATGATAAGTTATATTTGGATATCTAGTCACCCACCTGGAATCCTTAGACTTTTGGACTTTTTATTGAATGCTGAGATTAAGGATCATCCGGTGTCTCCTCTCTCGTCCCCACGAGAATCAGCGTCCAACTCAAACATTTTGGTGTTATTTATTTATCGCACTGCCGGATGCCAAGCAGACTTTAAATTTGATAAATAAATAATAATGGCTTTATAATAATGAAAATCATCTTCACTAATTTATTTGACAGTATATACAATAAAACTGTCTAGCAACCTATACATCATCGTGTGCCATATACTATTCCCAGTCCTCGTATGGCATTCCGAGGGCATACTCCCTAACAGTGTTCGATTCTCGAGGTTGTGATATGGACATCGGTTTTGAATATATACAGCACATCGTATCGCTTCGGCCCAGAACTCCTTTGGCATTCCCTTGCTCTTCAACATTGATCGAACCATGTCAAGTATGGTTCGGTTCTTTCTTTCGGCACACCGTTTTGTTGTGGCGAATATGGTGCGGTGAGGAATCTCCTGACGTCTTGTTCCTCGCAAAAAGATATGAAAGCGCCTGCCATGTATTCTCCACCTCGGTCTGAACGGAGCGCCTTGATGTTTGAACTCGTCGCCTTCTCGATCATAGCCTTGAACTTTTTAAACGTCTCGAATGCTTCTGATTTTTTCTTTAGAAAATACACCAACGTCTTTAGTCATCGATGTAAGTGATAAAGTATCTCCTTCCACTGAATGATTCTGGTGTGATAGGCCCGTATATATCTGTATGTATGAGCTCAAGCGGTTTGCGCGCTCGATATTCTGTCTGCTTTTGGAATGTCGTCCTCGTATGTTTCCCGATTATGCAGCTTTCGCAAAGCTTCTTTCCGCCCTCTATCACCAGCATTCCGTGGACCAAACCGTATATGCCACAAATGGTCTTTGTCCTCCACATTAACTTGCAAACATTTTTGCATCGCCTTCAGGTTGAGTCTGAACATAAAAAGGGAAGAATTAGTAGCAGGTTATCAAACCGAATATTCAGGGTATAAAATTTGCTTTATTTTACGTTGCTTCGTATCTAAATCTAGTAGTTTCTTCCCATCATTAATCGTTTTATTTTTTTTTTCGTACGCAGAACCATTTAATAAATTTTAATGAGTCATTTTTCTTTGGTGAAATCAAATACATCAATGAACGAAGTTATCGAATTAACTTCTCATTGATGTATTGTTGATAATTTGATTCTTCGTCGCCGTAGTAAATAGGCGACATTCCGAGTAACTCCTCATCTGGAGTTCCTTTCCATCTCAACCCGTGCGCTCATTCTTCCGTCTTTGTTAAGTTATAATGAGCAGTCATTCATGAACACTGAACATCCTTTTTCAAGCAATTGCCCCATGCTTAAGATGTTCTTCTTCAAGTCGGGTACGAAATAAACATCCTTGACCTAGCCCTGGTTGCCATCATTTTGAGAGAAATAAATTTCCTTCAGCCTTTGACTTCTATCTTCGATGCGTCTCAGAAAGATACATGACCGTCATCGATCTTCTTCAGATTTGTGAAGAGATGTTTATACCCGCTCATATGATTGCTGGCACCGGTGTCAAGATACCACACCATATCGTTGCCTGGACCTGTATCCTCGAGCGCCATCAAGAGAACGCCTTCGTCTTTTGACTCTTCTTGTTTGATTAGATTCGCATTTTCGTCCACCTTCTTTTCGGACCAACAGTCTTTCGCGAAGTATCCGAACTTCCCGCAGTTGTAGCATTCAACGCTCGGTCGATTCGAGCGACCACCTCGTCCTTGAGCTCGACCTCGTCCTTTCCAATTTTGATTGCTCGTTTGTCGTTGTTCCGGATTGTATCCTCGTCCTCGGCCTGAATTTTGGCCGAAGCCTCGTCCTCGTTGACCTCATCCTCGTCCTCGACCGTGATGCGTATATAGCGCCTTGTCCTCTTTAAGTGATAATTTCGTCTGCAGAGCCTCGTCCAAAGATTCTTGCTTCTTCTTTTTCTTCCGTTGCTCGTGAGCTTCGAGTGAACCAGAGAGTTCGTCGACCGTCATTTCTTCGAGATTTTTGGATTCTTCAATGCACATACCACGTTCTCGTATTCGTCCGTCAGGGAGCGGAGAATTTTCTCGACGATTCGGGCTTCCGTTAGAGCCTCGTCGTTTCTCTTTAACTGATTCGAGATGGTGCGTACTCTCGTTATATAATCGGATACGCCTTCGCCGTTCTTCATTCTTGTCATTTCGAATTCGCCACGAAGAGTTTGCAGCCGTACTTGTTTTACTCGGTCGGCGCCTTTGTACGCTGTCTCCAGTTTTTCCATGCTTCCTTCGAATTTTTCACATCTGCTATCTTTTTGAGGCCGAGGTCGTCTAATGCTTGGTGGATGAAGTTGAGCGCGGTCTGGTCTAGTTTACGAGAATCATCCAAAGCCCTAAGTTGAGCAGCATCATCCGTTTTTTTCGGTTCGGTGTACCCTTTCTCTACGATATTCCTTACGCCTTGCGACCCGAGCAGTACCTTCATTCGGATAACCCAACTATCATAGTTGAGTTTTGTGAGGCGAGGGACGGCATGATTCCGAGTGACATAGCTCTGATACCAATTTGTTTGTTTTTATAAATATGAGCTCGAACGAAGAGGGTGATATGAACAATATTTGTGTGTGAGAGTTCTTGTACTAACGTCAAAATTAAGGATATGAGGACGACAATAATTTTCTTGTTCTCTATTTTTCACGTAGAGATACTTAATATTTTTCACTTGCTATATTGCTCATGCAAGAAGAAAAACGAGAGGGACTTCTTAATCTATTATTTTGCTCACATCTTCTATGCGTACTAATACAATTTGTAGGAAATATCAAGTACAAAAATCCAAACACAAACTTCAACAAAACAAACTCCTTTCTGACTTTTCCACTTCATCTTATCTCTCCATTGATTGCTTCTCAAACACGTATTGCTTATGTTCTTCATTTGTTCGCTACTTTCGGCTCCACATATTTGTTTTACTTTAGTTTATTGAGCTTAGTCAACAGAAATTGGGAAAACGATAAAGACAAAACCTTTACAGGTATACTCTTAATCCTCTGAGCCAACGATCTTGCATATGGGTCTTTGATGTAGTGAACTTCCTTGGGCAATAAAGATGGAAACTCGCCGCCGACATCTCCGCGTACGCCACGGCGACGGTCGCCGGAGATCACCACAAGCTTTCTTGGACTCCATCGATTGATCGGAAATCCTAATGCTGCTGAACCCATTCTTATTGTTTCCCTCTCTTAGCTATGAGTCTACTTACTACGCATTTGAATTGAAACGTGTATGCGTAATTGCGTCTGATAACGATTATATAAATATTATTGAGATTTAAGTCTTTTGAAAGAGACAAACCCGCTGACGTCGTGTGTTATATGATGTGGAGGTAGTGTTTGTTCACTGAAAACCTTTGGAACATTTTGGGTTCACTTCACGGTAAAGGACCATTTGTAACTTCCCAAATCAAAATTTCATTGAACAGAGATTGAGAGATAACAAACCTGTCAAAACAATGGAGGTGGACCAGTGGGTCGTTGTCGTCCCTACTATCCAGTGTCACGCAGCTACTCATTATGCACCTTTCCGTAAATTCAACCTTCGAAATCATTGGTTGACGTTTCAATTTATCGAATTTCATCTCTATACTCTACAAACTAATTGCCCAGATAAACAGGAAACTGTTCATTCAAGAAACCTCAAGTGAAATCATCATCTCTTATTACCTACCACAAATGAAAGATGAAGAACAAAAGAAAAGGCTGCCTCATCCATGCATAGCTAATCATTATAAGTCCATGGATGAGAAAACATAGAGAAATAAAAATATATGAAACTAAATACTCAGAAATATCTTTGAAACAAAACATAATCGGATGATTAGGGCTCAACATATGCAGCTGATTTCAATTTCAATTTTTTTAATGCAGAAATTGGGAAAACGATAAAGACAAAACCTTTACAGGTATACTCTGAATCCTCTGAGCCAACGATCTTGCATATGGGTCTTTGATGTAGTGGACTTCCTTGGGCAATAAAGATGGAAACTCGCCGCCGACATCTCCACGTACGCCACGGCGACGGTCGCCGGAGATCACCACAAGCTTTCTTGGACTGCATCGATTGAGCAGAAATCCTAATGCTGCTGAACCAATTCTTTATGTTCCCTCTCTGAGCTATGAGTCTACCTACTACGCAGTTGAATTGAGACGTGTATGAGTAATTGCGTCTGGTAATGATTATATAAATATTATTAAGATTTGAGTCATGTGAAAGAGACAAAGCCGCTGACGTCATGTGTTATATGAAGTGGAGGTAGTGTTTGTTCACTCAAAGACCTTTGGGACATTTTGGTTCACTTCACGGTAAAGGACCATTTGTAACTTCCCAAATCAAAATTTCGTTGAAATAAGATGAAAGTTTTGTAATTTTATTTTATAGGATCACATTGATAGTGCGAATATTAAACTTTGACTTGAGGACCTCATGCAAACATTCAAATTAAAGGAAAATATATTTAATTTTCATTAGCGTATCGGTAAAGGGTTGAATCAATATCTATAGGAAAATGTTATGATTTCGAATCCACAGATTTATTAAACTATCGCCGATTTAAGACGGTAAACATAATGGATATTTTTAATAAAATAATTAAAAATATCAATCATTAACAAAATAAACAAAAAAACTAACCATTAACAAAATAAGAGTTTCGTACTCTAGGAGTACGAGTTAGAGTAACACGTATTCCAAGACTACGAGTTACTACACGCTGGCGCGTGCGTCTAACGTGAAGTAACTCGTAACCTGGAAGTACGAGTTACTCTAACTCGTACTCCCAGCATACGAATTAGATCTCGTTTTCAATAAACCCTACAGCCGCGACGAAGAAGACGAGATGACGACGAAAACGATTCCGACGGCGATGACGAGACGACGAAGACGCTGCCGCATCCGAGACCTGCTGCACGCCGCCGCCGACGCCACACCTCACCGGCCGCCGCTGCCCGCCGCCTCTGCCTTCACGCAGTCGACTCGCTAAACCCCTCACCTCCCGCCGCGACCTCCGCGCCCCGCCGTCCGCCGCCCGCCCCGCCACACGCCCCGCCTCCCCGCTGCGACCACCTGCCCCAACCGCGACCCGTTGCCCCTGCGCGCCCCTTTGCCCGTCCGACGTGCACGCTGCCGCCACCCGACACGCTGCCCCCCCGCTGCCCCACTGCGCCTCCCAGCGCTGCCCGTCGCCCGCGCCCCGCCGTCCACTGCCCCGCTGCTGCCCCGCCCCTCGCGCTGCCCCATTGCTGTCCCGCGCCCCGCTAACCCGTCGCCCAGACGACGTCGTACGCGCGAATAGTTTGGGTACCCCGTTATGATTCGAAATTCGTTTTTTGTGTTATTTCATCATATCAAATGCTTTTATTGATTGTCGATTTGTTTGTTTTTTTTTAAATGTAGAATGGATTTCGATTCTTCTTACGGGCCTACTCATAGCTCGGTGTTGATGATGCAGTCAAATCACCGTAGTTTAGATTTGTTGTTAGATGAGACAGCGATAGATAGAACTATTAAGATTAGGGCGTTAGAGATGTTGTGTGGGGTACTAGGGAAGCACCGAACCTTCACGGTCGCTTATTAGGAAAGTTGAACGATATGGGTCTGTACAGCGTCTACAGCTGTATGTCGCAGAGGGTTGACCCTCATTTGATTACAGCGTTGGTAGAGCGTTGGAGGAAGGAGACCCATATGTTTTATTTTTTTGTGGGGAGGCGACTGTTACCTTACAGGACGTAGGTATCTTGTGGGGTTGCCTGTAGATGGTAGCTGTGTCCTCTGGTGTGATCCATACTAGGACGGTCACCCAGTGGATGGACGAGTGTGAGGAGTTGCTAGGTTTTAGACCGCCTGCGGATAAAATTAGGGGGTCATCGCTTCCGATGAAGTCGTTATCGAGTTGGTTGTTGCACCACCCGATAACGGATGATAGCGATGAGGAAGAGGTCGAACAATCATCACGGGGTTATGCGATGCTGCTCTTCGGTGCCGTGATGTTCCCCGATTGTAGCGCTAGCACCGTATCATTGTCTTACCTTCAGCAGTTGGAGGATATTGACGACGTGAGCACATATAGTTGGGGCAGTGCGGTACTGGCATTCCTATACAGAGAGTTTTTGTTCGACAGTCGAGCCGAAAAAGCTAAATAGGCGGACCCCTACGGCTGTTGCAGGTAATTATATAGAAAACGTTATTATATTCTAATTATTTAAACATTTACTTAGAACAAGTGATTTGTTTTAGGCATGGGCATATGTGAGGATTTTGCCATTTCAGCCAGTACGGGGTGATCTTCGTATCACGATGGAGCCCCAGGTCGTCGACGGGATACTCTTACGGCCCCGCCACATGCTGCGAGGTCTGGTCGTTCTTCGACAGTTGCTAAAGTTTTACATTTTTACATATATAAATGTCGTGTAAATATTTGACAGGTGGAACTCATTCTTCGATTTTACTACATCGACGAATTCGAACATACGCACGATCCGCGAGTGCATTGATCGCATGCAGCCGCATCAAATTAGTAAGGGACCAAGTCCATGAGTGTGTACTTTCTTCCGTGACAATGGCAAACGCCAGAGGAAAGACGTTTTGGTTGGCGTCCAGCGACGTAGCAATCAGTACTTTGTGTCTAAATTTGGAGTATAATGCGTACCATCGACACAAACAATCTTTCGACAATGTTTCAAAACATCGATTCTCGGTTTAAAAGCCCAAAAGACATACCCGAGCACGAAGTGTCCAGGTCTTTCTGTCGGCAGATTCAGCCACCTCACTATTGTCCCTTGGTTGTAATGCTGCAACGCCTTCATAAATGTTGGGAGTTTGGTAACACTCCTCCCACGTACCGTAAACATTTTCCATAGCTCTTTTCAGACCATGCCAAACTTGAATATATGATATCGAAGCCATATCTATCCTTCGAGTTGTTGGACATTCTTCGACAGGAATTGCGGATCGACTTTCACGGTTCCAACCACATATCAGCAATAAAATTTCGAGATATGTTACGGTGTGTGCTCGCCAGCTCAGTCATATAGCAAGTGTGTGGTCCTTCAAATTTTGTAATAGATCAGTAACCTTTTTTTTGGCTTGAAGGATGCCCCCAGTCTCAAGAGCAATCAGTCGTGTGATCACATTGAACACTCCAGCGTGTACTGCTGCTCTCGTTGACGTTGTACTCGCGTCTAGCAACCCTGATCGAAATAATCGTCGACAACACGTTGTAAATGTTTCTTAGTTTGAAAAATCATACCTCGACAAAACATAGATTTTCTTCCATCGTAAAACTCCCGTAACCACCGTATTCGTCACCACCGGGAGGTGGCATTTGGTACGTTTGGAAAAATGGGACGGGCTGAAACAACATAGGACCAGTAACATTTGGTATCGTTTGTTCTCGTTGTCGTCGTTGGGATCGGGTAACTCGGACAGTGGATCCTCATCGTCCGCTTCTGAATCATAACATCAACGTCTTCCTCGGGTTCAGGCACGAAGTCTAGCACGGGCTCTGCAACGGATTCTGGCATATTGAATGGAAAACCAAGCGTCGGCCTCTCCAGAGAAACATTGCTGAACCCTGCCGTAACTGAGACAATGTCGGGAAAATCCGGACATGTATAACTCGAAGAACCAACTTCAAAATTCCGATGAGGCTCTTCGTTCAAATCAAAGTTTGAATTTTCAACTATTTCAACAAAAACCTCAACACAATTGTTCTCTAAGTCGGGATGTATGAAAAATTGTAGATCGTTGTCATTGGAGATTTGAAAAAGCTGATGAAAGTGGCGGGAATGTTGAAAGTATTCATTTTTGCCCTGGACAATCAACGAACAACGACTGCTATCAGCACCCGTAATTTCGAACAACAACGATATAAAGTCCGAACAACTGGTGTTGCGACGAATTCGCCTATATCCAGTGGGCCGAAGTAATTCGTATTCTCAGAATACGAGTTAATACTCGTATTCTGGGAGTACGAAGACCCCTATTTTATTAATACTTCTCCTTTTACGTTTATTTTTTTATGACTGTTTTTTCTTATTATTTAATTAAAAATACCCACATAATGCCAAGGGAAAATAATAGGTTGTTCTCAAGGTTGGATTGTAAGGAAAACGATGCACGGGCCTTGATTGAGGTTTACTAAACTAGAAGTCCTACCAAGAAGATAAGTACAGATAGCTTTTATTACCATTTACATGTCACAACAAATGGTAATAACAACCATGGGAGAGATCCCAACCACCGAATATCAATGCATTGTACTCAAGATTTGATATTTCTTTTAATTTATTTATTTAATTTGTAGTATAGCTAGTTTTAATGCATATATTCCTTCAGGTTCAGGTGGACAAAAGAGAAGCCGAAAAATATCTATGATGATTTGATTTAGAAAGTTTATGGGCGGAGTAATCACTTGGGTGGGGCCATAATACATTCATGCAAGAATATACGAAATTACGTTACCTAACACATAACCGAGGTGTTGTCCAAGCATTATGGTGTAAGACATTCCCTTCTTGGTAATTACCTAAACCCAATAACACCTTCAAACAATGTTCCTGACATGCTCGAATACTAGCAAGTGTACTAGGTCGTGCAAGTAGTATAAAATGGACGTAAGTACAAGTATCGATCAACGAGGACAGCTCGATTGATTTTAAGATATTAATTCGAAATTGAATTTAGACTGAAGCGATTTTTAAATATGGTGTTTTTATGATTTTTATTTTTAGTATCAAACTAGATAAAAACGCAAATACGCAAATACAAACAATTAACGATCGAAAAATCAATTGACAACAACGTGATCAAGGCGCATGCTCGGCACGAATATTCCTACGTCTACATGCAATCAATTATAAATAAGCAAAACGAGTCTCAGTCAAAGTAGAATTTCCTAAAATATCGCTACTCTCGTTTGTCCCGCAATAACGATCCTATGCGCTAGAAAACCAATCCCAATATGTCTATAAGACTGTAGTTTCTACGCACGCATTTAACATTTATGAAATTCCCCGAGTTTAGACGCTTTCGACGCCTAAGACTTCGGAAACCATACATACGAAACCGAATTCCATTTCTGGTCGGTTTTACGTCGTGGTGCTTTATATTTATCGTTGTAACCGGTCTAATCACTTTGTCCGTCTCATAAACCAATCAAATATCGTGCATATGTTGATCAGACACACGCAAGCATTAAACACAAACATAAACACATAACTCGACTCATACGATTAAATACGATGCGATAACATTAAGACGAACTCACAATCCGCCCGCATGGCCTAAATCACGTAATATTTTACGCTAGCATATTAATACACGTAAACACGACGAATCAAAGGGAAGCATCATTGTTAACGTCTTAAATAAAAATACAAATTCGTCCCTTACGATAACCAAGTCGTTAGGCGTCGCCACGGTGTCTCGCGTCGTGTGAGCTAGCTATTCCTTCTCTCGAACTCTCGTCGCCGCGAAAGTAGTCTACGGTGGCCTCGTGCTTTCTGCTCCGAACGTGGGTTCGATGATATGAGTGGATGAGAGCTGCTTAGTGAAGTTTGGACTGGTGACGTGCGTGAGTGGAGAGCTAACAAAAAGTGCTTGGTTGAGCTGTGTGTCTTTTGTATGAGCTGCCTGCTTGTGATATTAATGGCCTCAGCTACCAACGTTACATGTGCACAGCCTCTCCCGTTCTGATCTTTTCGATGGCTATATATATATAATAAAATCGTTGCTTTCATTTCTTGTCCCTTAGTCATATTAGGTGGATCATGCGCAGCTTTGAAGATTGCATGCATGATTTTCTCTTGAATATTAAATGTCTTATTTTAACCCATGTGAGACTTTTGTATGCAATCCTTGCTTGGTCGTAAAGAGTTTTGTTCTCACTTCTTCTTGAGGGTCCCCTTAATTATATTTGTCAAACCAGAAAATCTTTAGGTTTCACGCTTGATTTTCTTTCTTTCGATTCTTTACACATCGATATCTGTAAAACATAAGAGATGTATGTAAATATAAAATATCGAATGATACTTAGATAAACACTACATATAACACACTTTTATGGGTGTATATTTACGTAAAATCTGAACTTATCAGTTCCTAATGGATACTCAACTTGTGTTGGTACAAATAATATTTTCATCTATAGGTCATGGATTATATCTTACCTTGGACGTCTTTATTTACCTTGTCTTTGTGGACTTGGAACAGTATATATACACAAATAAATTAATCACATTGGAAGTTAGATTGTCACAGAGATGATATTGAAGTCCGCATTCGCATCAAGCTGAACTTAGTATAAGTGTGATTAACGTTGAGGTTCAGATTCGCATCGTATTGAACTTAGTCGAAGCATTGGAACTACGTCGCTAGTAATTCCAAGCAAGACGTTTTCTAAAGACAAATTTGCAATCTCAAAGCCCACCAAACTAAATAAATAAAAAAGTTAAAAGAGAAAAAAAAACATGGAATTGAAATAACCAATTTAATTTAAAAATGGAATCGTACAATCCAAAACTAAAGTATTGCTTATAATCACTCGATCTCGAGAGCATCAAAGGATCACTGGGCATGTCAGTCCGGGGAGAACATTCCCCGAAAGTGTTTGCGGCTGGTTATAAACGCAACACATTACACAACTAACATTTTGCTTTTATTTTTTCCCCTTAAATTATAAATTTAATTTTTGACAATTTTAAATAAAGTGTCAAAAGTTAACTTTATAAACTAAAGGATAAAACCAAATAAAAGCAAAATGTGTGCCAACAATTTTTTTTACATAAAATCGTTAGAAAATTGTACTCCTAATATAGTCGAAAGCATTCTTCAAACCTTGTTCTCCCCCAGCGGAATTCCCATAGATGCGCCGATACCTCGAGATGAGAGTAACATAAATAACATGAATTATGATTCTTGAGTTGTACGACTTCATTTTCACGAATCTCAAAGTCGATTACATGCTTGATGTTTTTTCCACGATTCTTACACAAGCTAAGATCTTCGAGCCAACTCGCATCGGTAAAGATAAGATGGTCTTGGCTACGAATAACGTCGAGACTTTACTAATCGTTGATGGGAACAATGTGGCTCTGCTAATGAATAGACTGATAGCAAAAACGTGAAATTGTGGACAAGTATCTAAACGTTTTCTAACCAAAGCTCAAAGAAATAAAATGTAAGATGGCCTCCTTTTTCTAACAGGACAAGAAAGATAAAAAATAGCTCATCAGATACATGTCTGCTCCGTGTTTTATGAAAAAACCCTCATTCTTATACAGAAGTTGTCGAGTTTTATATTTAATGGGCTGATTTCTTAATCTAAGAAATACATTTATTAAACTCAATCGCACAAACTATTTCAGTAAATTTGTTTAGCTAAAGCCCGTGCCTCGTGTAGGCTGGCCCGCGTTAGGCCCGCACCATGGGAGCTAATATTGTATTGGGAGTACGAGGTGAGGGGTGTTGGGCTTATTTTGGTCGTTTGGGCCAATAGGCCTATGGTGCCAGAAATACTAGTTTATCAATTAAAACCACGCCTAAATTCGTGCTGACCAAGTTTCTTGATTTTTTTTTTCATGCTGACCAAGTTACTTGTTTTCTTTTATTAATTGATAAACTAGTATTTCTGGTG